>SKCR01034344.1:0-49366 GCA_019454045.1 Zanthoxylum bungeanum
TGGATACCTGTGACGGAGGAATTATACATTTGCCATGACCTCGACCTGTATGGTTCAGCGAGATTATCCATGATCGTTATAATTACGGGTGGATAAATTATGGACACGAAATTTGATTTCGTGACGGATATACCTGAATCTAGAGAGTCTCAATAATGAAATATACTCGTAGAGCACTAGGAGCAACATTTATAAATGATATTGAATTTATAAAAGTAAGATTTAAAGGTTAAACGCAAAAATACATGCTAAAGGGAACCGATAGTCATTTGATTAATTATTGTGTTTACATTTAATACTTGATTAATTTAAATACAATTAATTAATAGTCAAATTGAGATATTTGACTTATATCCTAAATGAAATATGTATTGATTATTTAATGTAAATATATAATATATATTTAATATATTTGTATTTAATTAATTAATAATATTTAATTGTTAAATGATTAAATTAATTAAAATATAAATATCTTAATTTGGATATTTGGTTAAATGATTTCTTAGTTGCCTTAGTTGACTTAATTAGAAATATCTTTAAAGGTGTTTGTTTAGATATTTTGTCAACTTGATCAAATATTTGATGAAATGAAATTGAAATGAAAATTGATGTATATGCTTGTGAAAGTTTCGGCCAAGGCCTTAATGCAACAAGTATATATTAGTTTCATTTCATTTTTACTTCTACATAATACATTACAAAGAAACTCCATTAAAGGAAACAAAGAAAGCTTGTGAGGGAGAAAGTTCAAAAAAAAGAAAGCTTGGATTTTAGTAATTTCTTCAACTTCTATTAGAAAGGAAAATGTTCTTAGGATCTAGGCTACATCTTGTGATGTTCTTATTGTATTCTTTTCTTTATTCTTTGTGTTTTTATGATGGAAGTTTTGTGAAAGTGTTGAGCATGTATGAGAAGGAAGCTTATGACTATTGTATTATAAGTATTCTTTTATGGTTTTGGAAACCTTGTTGCTAATCTAGAGTGTTGACCCACTCTTAGATGACCTAGATTTGATCTTGAGTTGTTTCATTGTGTTGAGACTTTGATTGGATGGAAGAATGAGATTAAAGTAATGATTTAAACTATTTGGTCTAATTTGTTCATTTTGAAGAAGAATCTGAAAAATTAGGGTTTAAGACCTCATCCAAATTTTGGGCTTTTCATTTGGTTGTGTATAAGGATGTGTATATGATGCATTAAAGTTTCATGTGATGGGGATTACATCTTGATTGTTTGAGCATGAATTGACAAAGTGCACAATTTGGACCTAATGGTGCTCTCGCCAAATGGAGGAAGAGAAAAAAATTGGGGATGTTGGTGTTTTGTTGTGGAACATGCTAATTTCATCTTAGAATGATTTAGAATCATTCAAAATTGATTTGATCAATTTCGGACTAAAATGCGACAAAAATACCAAGTAAGTAAGGGTAATTCGGTAAATCACTTAATATGATTTATTGAATTTTATTCATAATTTGATTATTGGAATAGTAACTAAAATATGTTTTATTTAATTAATCCGACGAAAAGTTTTGAATCGGGGAAATATGATTTTTCACCGCTTCCGATTGTTGGTTTCTATAATATGTCCCAAACAAAGATTAAGCATGTGAAATACTATAAAGAAATATATATAAACATGAAGTATGGCGGAATCATACTTACATATCTTGTGATGAAGAAGATGATCAAATGGTAGAAGCTCCAAGTTGTGGAAGATTCGGCCAAGAGAAGAAGAAGACTTGAAGCTCCAAGCTTTTGTATTCCAAGCTCTTTGATGGTTTCCCTATCACCTCTTTGATCCCTTGCTTGTGCTAGCAAAAATGGAGAAATAGAAGATCAAATCTTCCTGCCCTTGTCAATGGAGTTCTCGGCAATTTGAGAGAGAAGAGAGATTTTGTGTAAAGTCTTAATTGATTTTGTTTTTACCAAAAATCAATTTATATTTATGTTATAATTTATTAAATTAATAATAAATCTATGACATAAACCATGCAATGGCTTAGAGTGTCAAACACTCAAACTCCATGCAAAACCTTTGAGTGTAATGCACACTATCACCATGCAATGCCTTAGAGTGTATTGTACACTATTAACATGCAATGCCTTATAATAAAATAATGCATATAATGACAAGTGTCATGTGGGCCCCACACGTTTCCAAATGAAAGTGGGCCCACGTCCACTCACGCGTTCGGGTTCGATATTTCCGAAATACCGAACTTACGTCGCGACGTTAATTAAATCGAATTTAAATAAATAATCGCGCCTAGCGAAATTATTATTTACGTCGCTAACGAATTATTTCTAAATTAACTCGTATGCCCGAATTAAAATCTAATTTTAATTTCGCGTCGAAATCGAATTTCAATTATTATATCGAATATAATAATCTTACTGATTAATTCCAAATTAATCGTTCTCTCTCTAAATAAGGCACTTTATCCAAGATAAAGTTTCTCCGTAATTAATCCAAGATTAATTAAATTCGAATCAAATATCATAGGTGAATCTTCGGGAAGCGACCCAAGAGACCTCCGGATATTTTGGCAGTAAATACGGTCGTCGGATAATCCGAACACGTACGTACCTCGTACTACGTCTTTACCGATTCACAAGACAAGGTTGGCTTCTAGCAAAGCGCCATGCCTACCCAATTCTCCAGAAATATTCTTATAGGAATATAAGATCTATATCAAGCGTAGTATACCGTAGTATTGCGTACATCGATCCAGTATCGGATGATCACATGCTAGGCCTAGGGCTGGAGATGTGTCTGCCCCGTACGAAACATATATCGGACATCAAGCAACTAGTCTCTTTAAATCGGACAATCCTGACCTGGTCATATTGTCCCGACGGTTGCAACCTTTTATAGAGTACTAGTTCTGTGCCCTGCGTGATCATCACCTCCATATGTCTGAAGCGATACTTGACATCACATCCAGTACACTACGCTTCTCGATAAACCCAGAAGAGGTGTACACAGAACCGGTTAAGGTCCCCAACCACCAAAACCAAAGTTTACCGATTGTCGCAAGTACTAGCGTTGTAAGTCTCAGGTTAAGACCATATACACCTACCCTGATGCGGCCTCCCATAGACACATAGACATACTACCAATGGGATTCCGCGGGGTCTATCCAGAGCGAAGCTGTTTTCCGTACCATCGGTAAAACACAACCTCCTATCGCACTTGCATAAGTATCCAATACTTAAATATATGAGAACTATGCCGTTGTGCCCTCACAACGTGCACAAGCGCAATACTAGCCTATTCCGCATTATCGATGTCCAGTCTCGATAATACTACGGCTAGGGATATTTAATGATTAAACCTTTATGGATTGATACTGTCTCATATCATCTCAATCCAGTACTAATCATATGGACTTTCGCCATTTATATATCAAAGTAAATAAATAAAATTACAAAACGGCAAAAGGCAATTTCATTATCACATAGTTAATTTTGTACAATAATACAATATCATTTACAAACAGTGACGCTATGGGACATAATGTCTAACAATCTCCCACTTGGCCTATAGCCAGTCACTCAAGCATCTAATACCCGAACTATGTATGTGTCGTTCAAAAACTTGCTGAATGACAGCCTTCGTCAGCGGGTCTGCAATGTTATCATCTGATGTGACCTTCTCGACTTTTACATCGCCACGATGTATAATCTCCCGAATCAGATGGTAACGTCGAAGAACATGCTTGGACCGTTGATGAGACCTTGGTTCCTTAGCCTGCGCTATAGCCCCGTTATTGTCACAATACAATGGAACGGGCTCTGCTGCTAACGGAACTACTCCTAATCCGATTAGGAACTTTCGGATCCAAACTGCCTCCTTTGCTGCTTCAGATGCAGCGATGTACTCCGCTTCTGTTGTTGAATCGGCAACAGTATCTTGCTTGGAAGATTTCCAGCTCACTGCTCCGTTATTCAAACAAAAAATGTACCCGGATTGTGACCTGTAGTCATCCTTGTCGGTTTGGAAACTTGCATCGGTATACCCAGATACCGCAAGTTCTCCACCTCCATAAATTAAGAAAGCATCCTTAGTTCGTTTAAGATATTTAAGGATATTCTTAACTGCTATCCAGTGACCTTCACCTGGATCGGCCTGATAGCGACTACACATGCTCAAAGCATATGAGACATCAGGTCGTGTACATATCATGGCATACATGATCGATCCGACTGCCGAGGCGAACGGTATCCGACTCATGTTGTCTCTCTCTTCCTGAGTCTTAGGACACATGTCCTTAGACAGAGAGGTACCACGTATCATTGGAACCAATCCCCTCTTGGATTGTTCCATGTTGAATCGCTTCAACACTTTATCAATGTATGTACTCTGGGAGAGTCCAAGCAGCTTTCTAGATCTATCCCGGTAGATCTTTATTCCAAGAATAAAGGCTGCTTCTCCCAGATCTTTCATGGAGAATTTTAATGAAAGCCAAGCTTTCACCGACGTTAGCATGGGAATGTCATTGCCTATCAGCAATACGTCGTCGACATAAAGGACGATAAAAGTAAGTGCTCTCCCACTAACCTTCTTGTATACACAAGGGTCATCTGCGTTTTGCACGAAATCATATTCTTTTATGATCTCATCAAAACGTTGATTCCATGACCGTGATGCTTGCTTCAATCCATAAATGGATCGATTTAACTTACAAACCTTGTTTGCAAGTCTTGGCACGATAAAACCGTCAGGCTGTTGCATATAAACATCCTCCAAAAGGTTTCCGTTAAGGAAAGCGGTTTTAACGTCCATCTGCCATATCTCGAAGTCGAAATATGCAGCTATTGCAAGCATTATCCGAATGGATTTAATCATGGCAACGGGTGAGAAGGTCTCGTCATAATCAATACCGTATTGTTGACGATACCCCTTCGCTACAAGCCTAGCTTTGTACGTTTGTACGTTGCCATCCATGTCGGTCTTCTTCTTGAAGATCCATCTGCATCCAATAGGCTTTACGCCTTCTGGTGCATCAACCAGTGTCCAAACTTGGTTGGCGTACATGGAATCCATCTCGGACTTCATGGCTTCTTGCCATAAAGCGGAATCGATATTTCGTATCGCTTCCTCATACGTAGCCGGCTCATTATCCTCAATCAGATTAATATCTACATGAGGTGAGATCAGGAACCCATACCTCTCAGGTACTGTTCTGACTCTCTCCGACCTACGCGGTCCTTGTGTATGTGAAGTTTGTGGTACAGACTCATCCTGGACGGTCTGTTCTTGTTCCGTCGTTGATTCATTGCCAGGAACAGTATCACTACGATCTTCATCGAGTTCTACTTTCCTCCCACTTACCACTGCATTTATAAAATCCTTCTCAAGGAAAAATGCTTGTAGAGCAACAAATACTTTGTTCTCTTGTGGGTGATAGAAGTAATATCCTTTGGTTTCCCTAGGATATCCTACAAAAAGGCATTTATCAGTTTTGGGTTCAAGTTTGGTACTTTCCAAACGTTTAACATGTGCCCAGCATCCCCAAATCTTCAGGAAAGAGAAACCTGGTTTCCTTCCTGTCCATATCTCATATGGAGTCTGTTCAACAGACTTCGACGGTACTTTATTCAAAATAAGTATAGCACTGTTTAATGCGTATCCCCAGAAGGATATTGGTAGCTCAGTGCGACTCATCATTGACCTTACCATGTCCAACAAGGTGCGGTTTCTCCGTTCGGACACACCGTTTAATTGCGGTGTTCCAGGAGGAGTCCACTGTGAAAGAATACCATATTCTTTCAAGTAATCTTGAAACTCATAACTTAAGTATTCGCCACCACGGTCTGACCGTAATGTCTTAATACTCTTCCCTGTTTGTTTCTCCACTTCGTGTCGAAACTCTTTGAATTTCTCAAAAGTTTCCGACTTGTGTCTCATAAGATACACATAACCGTAACGAGATGCATCATCTGTAAAGGTTACGAAGTAGTGAAATCCACCTCTAGCCTGGCTAGACATGGGCCCGCATACGTCAGTATGAACGAGAGCTAACAGTTCTGTGGTACGTTCACCTTTACCGCTAAAAGGTGATTTAGGCATTTTGCCTAAAAGACAAGATTCGCAGACGTCATATGAATTGAGATCAAATTCGTCCAAGTACCCACTCTTCGAAAGTGTGGATATGCGAGTCTTGTTAATGTGTCCTAGACGACAATGCCACATATAAGCTTCATCTTTTTTAGATTACTCTTTTGAGCCTTTTGTTTGTCATTTTAGGAGATTCATTTATATTCAAAATATAAAGACCGTTATTTGCAACAGCTGTGCAAATTTCTGCATCATTTTTATATAAATAACACCCAGTGTTTCTAAATACAAAAGTGTAACCCTGCTGGGTTAACAAGGATACAGATATAATATTCCTAGTTAAACTAGGTACAAAATAACAGTTTAAAAGTTTAAGTACATGCCCTGAGGGCAGTTCTAAAACAAAAGTCCCTACGGCCAAAACAGCAACTGGTGTTCCGTTTCCGACCCGTAGATCCATCTCCCCTGACGCCAGCATCCTGCTATCATGCAGATCCTGCACATCAGTACAAATATGAGCACCACAACCAGAATCAAAAATCCAATTTTTAAAACTAGAAGTATTCATATTTATCTCAATAACAAACATACCAGAGGCGGTAGCCTTGCCACCCTTGCTATCCTCCTTCTGCACAATGCTCATTTGGCAGTCACGTTTCCAGTGACCCCTTTTGCCGCAGTTAAGGCAGATGTCGCGAGATTTGTCCTTTGGCTTCCTAGAAGCCACTGTCAACTTGCCTTTGCCCTTCTTTTGAACTTCCTCTTCCTCGCACCTCCAATTGCCATGGGCCTAGCCTTTGGCGCATGAGAGGTCGATGCATAATGCGCCTCGCGCTTGCTCCCTTTAGGAGTTCCCTTTCGGACTCCTTCAGCACGGACAACAACTCTCCAAGAGTGTCGTCAGTATCCATCAACTTATAGTTGATGATGATTTGTTTCCAAGTATCGGGCAGCGATTGTAATATCATATCAATCGTCAGCTCTGCCTCCAAGACAATGCCCATATTGGCTAACTCATCTATGTCAGCGATCATTTGAGTCCCGTGGGCCTCAACTGATGCGCCATCTGTCATCCGGGAGCGGAAGAGTTTCCTTACTAGCTCGTACCTCTTCATCCGCTTGTTAGTGCGGTGAAGATCACGCAATCTTGCCATCATGTTATAGGGATCCAAGTCCCTGTTTTGGCGTCTGAAATGCTGGGTCATTGCAGCTAGCATAACTGACTGAGCTTGGTCACAATCGTCACTATGAGTCTTCCATAACTCTAGCTCCAGTGGCTCAGTGGGTTTAGGCGGGAGAGGCCTCTGAATAGTATACAGTACCCTCTCAGCCCCAAGCACTATCTTGAGGTTCATTTCCCAGTCGGCAAAGTTTGTCCCTTTGAAGACATTATCGCCCATGATTATGTCGCGGATATTACCTTTGCCAGTCATCTTGACAACTATAGTCCAACTATAAAGTCAACGATGTTATGGGTACAGTCAAACTGTTACAAGTAAAAAACAATATATTAGTCCAACTAATTATTTAAAATATTGACGAAATAATTTTGAAAGACGAGTAAGGCTAATTATCTGAACGAGATTGCAAATTCAATAATAGCCTCCCACTATTTTCTTCAAGTTTCTAACCCTCTGTAGAGAACTCGGGAAATCGAATTTCCTAGTGGGCTAGGATCCCGTTAAATAACACACAACCTTGACTTTGGCCAATAAAAATTGTATGCTATTTAACTTAGGTAGATCTCCATGATCAATTGGATCTCATCCAATTCCTAGATCCGGTTAGGTGGACATCCAAGTCCGAAACATATGTATAATGCCAATGTAACCATTACATTTTCCTAACCCTATCCTCCGAATCATCTAGGCCTTGGCTTTGGCCAAAAACAAACCTAGTGATTCCAGTTAAGCGGGACCCATTGACGAGGAAAGTTTCGTAATCAATGTCGTTGGACAAAAAGTGATCTTGACTTTGGCCAATAAAAATCACGATTTGGACAAGACACCGATATGCAACAAAACTCTCATGATTCAAGTACATCCTTGATTGACAAAGGTCTTGACTTTGGTCAAAAACAAACCAATGCCAACTTCGGATCTTGAACAAGAACCATTCAATGGAAGGATATTCGCTTAATATAAATTGAGGGATTTTCGCGTAATTGGCAACCAATTTATTTATCTTTGTTAGGTCTCATCATCATACACCCTTAAGCATGCTTCTAAAACATCATAAAGCGCGTAAAGTAAATTAATAGTGATATGCGGATGGATATATAAACAACTTGTTCCTAGAACAAATCACTCCCTTTCCTCTCCCCGCTAGCACTATTCTACTTCTACCCAATTACATAATACAATAAGAGAAACCTCATTTACATTGAGGGGAATTAGGTGAGAAGAGAATACAAAGAGATAAAGAGATAAGGCTGGACACGCAGGTCCAATTTATAAATTCCAAATTTACAATAATTTCTAAAATTACCCTTCCCTTCTAATATCCATCCGATATACACTATTCATTCATCACATACATATATATTCAAACAAGACATGCTTTACAACCAATCTAATCCAATTAATTAGTCTTTGTTAAAGTGATCATCCAATGTTCAAACAACGGTTTGATTTTGCGCGAGTCCAACTCGATTGAGAATAAGTACATAAGGTACGAATTCGCGAATTATATCGAACTACTTATTAAATCTAATTAATTCGTATTCAATACTAATTCAATTATTTAATTCCAAATTAAATGTTTACACTTTTAATGTGCTTTAAAGACTTAGATTCTAAATCTAATCTTATTGGGCCTCAAAGCCCAACTAACATCCAATGTTGAATTTAATTCAAGTCAAATGGACTTAGAATTGATTTATTAAGGCTTGGGCTTTGGTCAATGTGGGTCAAACCTAATTACCAAGCCCAAATAAGGAATCACCCTTAAGTGCCATAAAACCAATTTTAAGCCCATAAGGCCCAATTAAATTATTAAAGCCCATTAATTAAATTTTAATATTCCAAACATTAAAGTCCAATTAATTAAAGTGTAATACCAAGATTAATGTATTAAACCAAATATTTCAAAAATACCCATTTAATTATTAATCATCAATTTTTCAAAATAAATGTCCAACATTAATTTTAACAAAAATCAACTCCTTTACATGTCCTATGTATTCGGCCAAGGTGAGTTTTTGTGTCGATTTGTTTTTCAATCCGATTGAATTATTAATCTACGTCCCGTACGTTCTAAGTCATCCAATGATCTTAACACAAAAAATTTCAATCCACTCCAAGTAGCAACACATTCGGCCAAGGCATGAATTTGGGGAAAAATTCATCCAATGCATTTTTCATAAAATTGATTCCATGTATCATCATTCTATATACATGTAAGCATTCTTATTAATCAAATTTCACAAGAACATGCTTCAATCAATTTCACCATATCATTCGGCCAAGGTCAAAATTTGGGGGAAAAAATCATCCAATGCATTTTTCATAAAATTGATTCCATGTATCATCATTCTATATACATGCAAGCATACTTATTCATCAAATTTCACAAGAACATGCTTTAACCAATTTATCACACCATTCGGCCAAGGTTAAAATTTGGGGGAAAAATCATCCAATGCATTTTTCATAAAATTGATTTCATATAACATCATTCTATATACATGCAAGCATACTTATTCATCAAATTTCACAAGAACATGCTTCAACCAATTTTATCAAATTTTAACCTAAAGTATTTCATGCTTAAACCTAGCTCAATGATACCATTGTTGGTTTCTATAATATGTCCCAAACAAAGATTAAGCATGTGAAATACTATAAAGAATATATATATAAACATGAAGTATGGCGGAATCATACTTACAATATCTTGTGATGAAGAAGATGATCAAATGGTAGAAGCTCCAAGTTGTGGAAGATTCGGCCAAGAGGAAGAAGAAGACTTGAAGCTCCAAGCTTTGTATTCCAAGCTCTTTGATGGTTTCCCTATCACCTCTTTTGATCCCTTGCTTGTGCTAGCAAAAATGGAGAAATAGAAGATCAAATCTTCCTGCCCTTGTCAATGGAGTTCTCGGCAATTTGAGAGAGAAGAGAGATTTGTGTAAAGTCTTAATTGATTTTGTTTTACCAAAAATCAATTTATATTTATGTTATAATTTATTAAATTAATAATAAATCTATGACATAAACCATGCAATGGCTTAGAGTGTCAAACACTCAAACTCCATGCAAAACCTTTGAGTGTAATGCACACTATCACCATGCAATGCCTTAGAGTGTTTGTACACTATTAACATGCATGCCTTATCAATAAAATAATGCATATAATGACAAGTGTCATGTGGGCCCCACACGTTTCCAAATGAAAGTGGGCCCACGTCCACTCACGCGTTCGGGTTCGATATTTCCGAAATACCGAACTTACGTCGCGACGTTAATTAAATCGAATTTAAATAAATAATCGCGCCTAGCGAAATTATTATTTACGTCGCTAACGAATTATTTCTAAATTAACTCGTATGCCCGAATTAAAATCTAATTTTAATTTCGCGTCGAAATCGAATTTCAATTATTATATCGAATATAATAATCTTACTGATTAATTCCAAATTAATCGTTCTCTCTCTAAATAAGGCACTTTATCCAAGATAAAGTTTCTCCGTAATTAATCCAAGATTAATTAAATTCGAATCAAATATCATAGGTGAATCTTCGGGAAGCGACCCAAGAGACCTCCGGATATTTTGGCAGTAAATACGGTCGTCGGATAATCCGAACACGTACGTACCTCGTACTACGTCTTTACCGATTCACAAGACAAGGTTGGCTTCTAGCAAAGCGCCATGCCTACCCAATTCTCCAGAAATATTCTTATAGGAATATAAGATCTATATCAAGCGTAGTATACCGTAGTATTGCGTACATCGATCCAGTATCGGATGATCACATGCTAGGCCTAGGGCTGGAGATGTGTCTGCCCCGTACGAAACATATATCGGACATCAAGCAACTAGTCTCTTTAAATCGGACAATCCTGACCTGGTCATATTGTCCCGACGGTTGCAACCTTTTATAGAGTACTAGTTCTGTGCCCTGCGTGATCATCACCTCCATATGTCTGAAGCGATACTTCCATCTTGACATCACATCCAGTACACTACGCTTCTCGATAAAACCAGAAGAGGTGTACACAGAACCGGTTAAGGTCCCCAACCACCAAAACCAAAGTTTACCGATTGTCGCAAGTACTAGCGATGTAAGTCTCAGGTTAAGACCATATACACCTACCCTGATGCGGCCTCCCATAGACACATAGACATACTACCAATGGGATTCCGCGGGGTCTATCCAGAGCGAAGCTGTTTTCCGTACCATCGGTAAAACACAACCTCCTATCGCACCGCACTTGCATAAGTATCCAATACTTAATATATGAGAACTATGCCGTTGTGCCCTCACAACGTGCACAGCGCGCAATACTAGCCTATTCCGCATTATCGATGTCCAGTCTCGATAATACTACGGCTAGGGATATTTAATGATTAAACCTTTATGGATTGATACTGTCTCATATCATCTCAATCCAGTACTAATCATATGGACTTTCGCCATTTATATATCAAAGTAAATAAAATTACAAAACGGCAAAAGGCAATTTCATTATCACATAGTTAATTTTGTACAATAATACAATATCATTTACAAACAGTGACGTATGGGACATAATGTCTAACACCGCTGCAGTTACCGGATTTAGCCCCTAAAACACCACGTTACAAATCGTTTTACCCGTTAAACTTGCAGTCGTTTCCTCATAAATTTATTAACTTATCCTTAGTACCTTTAAGATACTTGAGGATATGTTAAATGGCCATCCAATGGTAATTACCTGATTGGACTGATACGAAGTTACGCTAACAGCGAAACTGATATGAGGCTCCGTACATAACATGGCATACATTATGCTACCCAAACACGAAGCATAAGGTTGGTTAGACATTCTAACCTTCTCATCTTCTGTTGTGGACACATCTTCTTTGAAATATGAATCCCATGTCTGAACGGTATATTGTTGTCTTACAGTTACCAAAACTATACCGTTCAAAGATCTTATCTATGTACGTTGATTGGGATAACCCAATCAGCCTCATTTGTCTATCTCTATAGAGTTTTATCCCTAAAACATAGGAAGCTTCTCCCAGGTCCTTCATGGAGAAATTCTTACAGAGGTACGCTTTGACGCTTTGTAACATACCTAAATCATTCCCAATGATTAGGATGTCATCAACATATAGGACTAAAAATACGACCATGCTCCCACTAGCCTTCTGATACACACATGATTCTTCCGAATTCTTGAGGAAACCAGACGATCTAATAATCTCGTCGAATCAAAGATTCCAACTTCGTGAAGCTTGTTTAAGTCCATAAATGGACTTCTTAAGCTTACATACCAAGCCCGAGTTTTCGCTGGACGCAAAACCTTACGGCTGTTCCATATAGATTTCTTCATCAAGAAATCCATTTAGAAAAGCCGTTTTGACATCCATTTGCCAAATCTCGTAGTCATGATACGCAGCTATAGAAAGCAAAATCCGAATAGACTTAAGCATTGTTACCGGCGAAAAAGTTTCATCGTAGTCGACGTCAGGTCGCTGCGTGTAACCTTTTGCTACCAGTCGGGCCTTGTAAGTCTCAACCTTACTGTCAGGCCCGCGCTTCCTCTTGTAAACCCATTTACAACCGATAGGAACAATTCCTTCGGGAAGCGGAACCAAGTCCCAAACTTGATTCTCATGCATTGAGTCTATCTCGGATTTCATGGCACTTTGCCATTTCACGGAATCGATGTCCAACATCGATTCTCTATAGGTGAAAGGATCTGTCTCTTCAACTAAGAGAACATCCAGACTCTTTTCTTGTATCAAATACAAGCGTTCAGGAGGTCTAGATACCCTTTCCGACCTACGGAGTGTGTGTGTTGAAGGTCATTCATCTACTTGAACTTCAGGTTCCTCCGTTGATTCGTTGTTTTCAGGTTGGACTTCATCAAGCTCAACCTGTCTATGATTACCACCTTCTGACAAAAATTATACTTCTAGAAATTTTGCGAAGCGAGCTACGAACACATTTCGATGCTCAGTATCATAGAACAGATATCCCCTCGTATTCGAAGGATATCCGACAAACCTAAACTTTTGCCCTCGAGGCGAAAGCTTATCTTGCCGAGTCACCCTGACATAGGCAGGACAACCCCAAACCTTAATATAATTAAGATTTGGTCTCCTACCGAACCATATCTGATACGGAGTCGTATGAACAACTTTTGAAGGAATCTTGTTCAAAAGTTGTGCGGCTCTTAAGAGAGAGTAGCCCTATAAGTAATAGGGCAAATCTGTGAAACTCAACATTGATCGGACCATATCCAATAAATTCCGATATCTCCACTCAGACACTCCATTGTGCTGTGGAGTACCTGGAGGAGTATATTGAGCGAGAATCTCATTCTCCTTCATATAATCCATGAACTCACCACTCATATATTCGCCGCCTCGATCAGATCGAACGCATTTAATATATTTACCAGTTTGTTTTTCTACTTCATTTCGGAACTCTTTGAACTTTTCAAAGGTTTCCGATTTATGTCGCATCAAATAGACATAACCGTACTGTGACAGATCACGGTAAAGGTAACGAAGTACGAATAACCACTGTGAGCAGTTTGACTTAGTGGACCACATACATCAGAAGTACGAGTTCCAGTAAGTTAATGGCGCGGTGTCCAACACCAGAAAATGGGGCTTTGGTCATCTTACCCTGAATACAGGATTCACAAGTTGGATAGGATTCAATGGTAAGATCTGGTATCAAACCATTCCTAACCAATTGGGTAAGGCGTTTAACGCCAATGTGACCAAGCCTCATATGCCAAAGTTCAGTATTATTAATTACAGGTAAACTACGTTTATTAACTCCAGTATTTAATATATCTTTTGAAGTTTGCAATGTATAATGACCATGCTGGTTTGGACAACAAAAGATCTGAATATTATTTCTATCATATAAATATAAAGAACTATTCTTAATATTAATACAAAGCCTTCTGTATCCAATACAAAAAGTGATATAATATTAGCTACACATCCAGGTACAAAATGGCATTCATTTAACAAAAGTACCCATTCAGCAATGAGATCTCGCATACTCCCACTGCAACTGCATCCAAAAAGTCTCCACTCCCGAACCGCAACTGCATCTCCAGGGCTTCAGCCTCCTACTTTCCTTCAGCACCTGCAACGAATTGCAAATGTGAATGGGACAAGCAGAATCTAAAATGCAGTTGGATGTAACGGCTTCACAAGCCAAAGATAAATCAATAACTGGAAAAATAAATGTACATGATGTAGATGTTCTATCTCTCCTCAGCTGGGCGATGTAATTAGGACAGTTCCTTTTCCAATGCCCGACTTTGCCGCAGTGGTGGCATTTGTCTTCAGAAGCCCTCTTGGGCTTAGCAATCTTCGCCTGTTGTTGAGGACCAAAAGCCTTCTTCTTCTTTCATTTCTTCTTCTTTCCCTTGGACCATCCTTGGGAAGAAGCAGAAAGAGAAGTAGTTCTGGGAGGGCGAGTCGGTACTCCCTTCTTAAGGTCCTCTTCTGCCGTGAGCAACATCCTATGTAGCTCCTGGTAGGTACAGACAGTCTCATTCATGTTGAAGTACATCACGAACTGGCGATATGAAGCTGGAAGCGAACCAAGAATGACACTCCTACCGAGAATGTCATTCAAGATGAGATTATGTTGCCTCAACTGATCGATCAAATCGATCATCTGAAGAACATGTGGGCTAACATCTTGCCCCTCATCCAGACGCGCATGGAACAGTTCCATTGCGACTTTGTGAACAATCACTTGTTCTTGGTTCTCAAATGATTGTCTCAATCGCGTCATCATACTATAGGAATCTAGCATACCATAGTATTGTTTCTTGAGTTTCGGAGACAGTGAACTAAGGATGTATGATTTACCCTTAAATCATCATCCTTCCAAGTTTCAAAAACTTGGCGTTCCTCATCCGAAGCATCTGCACCCACATCAAGGGGCAACGGACCCTCAAGAACATATCCCAGCTTTTCGGAATCGAGGACAATCCTCAAATCCAATTCCCAGTCGGCGAAGTTCTCAGCGCCTTTCAGTTTGTTCGCATCAAGCATACGCGCAAACTGATTTGTGGATTGTGCCGCCATCGCCAATCTATCATATAAATCATGAAAAACGGTTAGAAGAAATTAAGCAGTTTCATATAATATCAAAAGCATAAACTAGATCATGGATTTTTAATCTAAAAATGCCCCTCCCACTAAATCATGCAATACTGTAGTCCCCAAACAGAATACAAAGATTTAATATTTAAATTAAATACAAATAGTGAAAAGTGGATCCCGTGAATATATTTCAGCTCACAGCAGAGGCACGGTCTCGCCTACGTATATTCATCAGGTAGACAACTCATTTGTCAATCACTCAATAGTGACTCCTGGGTTTCTGGTCCTGGTCGTTTCTCGTTGTCGCTGCGAAGGCAGGCCCACAAAGAGACGTACCAAGGTTAAACTCGTCAATGATAAAATCAAGTTACTTACGTAATCCTGACAGCTAGGGCACGTTCAGAATTCCGCTTTCGCTTGAATTTATCTAGTATCTGATATACATCCGGTATAAATAAATCTATATCGGCTACACCCTCACAGCAGAGGCACGCTCTCGGATGTAGTCACAGAGAAGTATTCATAAACCATATTGACAAGACGGACCACATAACATGCATCAAATACATAATTACATTAAAATCTTATTAATCAGAGATTTTCCGCTAAGTGTCATATACCCTAAATCTAATCAAATTAGATTCAAATAAGCATGCATAAAGTCAAGAAAACATGATTAAACATTGATTTAATAAAAGCTAATCATTTTAGGGGGCCTAGAATCAGACTCGCTCTGATACCATTTTGTAGGGGTTTTTAGGGGTTAAATCCGGTAAACGCAGCGGAAGCGGTGGAAAATCAAATTTTCCGATTTCAAAATTTTTTCTCGAATTAATTAAATAAACATATTTATTTAATTATCCAATAATCAAATTATGAAAATAAAATTCAATAAAACATTTTTAAGTGAATTTACCGAATTGCCCTTACATTTGGTACTTTGTCCATTTTAGTCCGAAATTGATCAAATCAATTTTGAATGATTCTAAATCATTTCTAAGATGAACTTAACATGTTCAAAACATCAAAACACCAAAAGAAGAAAATCCCCAAATTTTGAGTCTTGGCCGAGAGCACCATTAGGGTGCCAATTTGTGCACTTTGTCATTTCATGTTTCAAAACACATCAAGATGTAATCCAATCAACATGAAACTTTATATGCATCATATACACATCCTTATACACAACATAAATGAAAAGCCCCAAATTTGGAAGTGGTCATGAACCCTAATTTTTCAATTTCTTCAAATTGGACAAATTAGACCAAATAGTTTAAATCAATTACTTCAATCATCATTCTTCCATCCAACCAAGCCTCAACTCAATGAAACAACTCAAGATCAAATCTAGTTCATCTTAGAGTGGGTAAACAACTCTAGATTAGCAACAAGGTTTCCAAAACCTTAAGAGAATGCTTACAACTACACTAGTCACAAGCTTCCATCATTACACATGCTCAACACTTCCACAAACTTCCATTCATAAAAAAACTCAAAGAATAAAGAAAAGAATAACTTAAGAACATCACAAGATGTTTCCTAGATCATAAGGAACATTTTCTTATCTAATAGTAAGTTAAGAAAACTTACTAAATCCAAGTTTTTCTTTTGGTTTTTCCTTTCTTCTTCTCTAGCTTCTTTGGTTTTCTTTTAATGGAGTTTAGGTTAGAAAGTGTATTAGGTTAGAAATGAAAATGAAAATGAAAACAATATATACTTGTGCACAAAAATGCCCTTGGCCGAAAATGTCAAGGCATATACAACAATTTTTCATTTCAATTTCATTTCACAAATATTTGATCAAGTTGACAAAATATCTAAATAACACTTTTTAGATATTTATATTAAGTCAACAAAGGCAACTTAATCATTTAAACCAAATATCCAAATGTAAGATATTTATATTTTAATTAATTTAATCATTTAACAATTAAATAATTAATTATTTAATTAAATACAAATATATTAAATATATGTATTATATTTACATTAAATATCAAATACATATATTCGTTTAGGATATTAGTCAAATATCTCAATTTGACTATTAATTAATGTGTATTTAAATTAATCAAGTATTAAATGTAAATACACAATAATTAAGCAAATGACTATCGGGTCCCTTTAGCATGTATCTTGCGTTTAACCTTTAAACGACTTTATAAATAATCAATATTATTTATAATGTTTCTCTAGTGCTCTACGAGTATGTTTCATTATTGAGACTTTCTAGATTCAGGTATATCCGTCACGAAATCAAATTTCGTGTCCATAATTTATCCACCCGTAATTATGACGATCACGGATAATCTCACTGAACCATACAGGTCGAGGTCATGGCAAATGTATAATTCCTCCGTCACAGGTATCCGGATAAATCCCAGAGATATAGATGTAAACGTCAAATCTCTATGGGGATTATCCAGTCGACTATTCTATTAGCAATCTCTAAAAGAATGTTTAGAACTAGCTTATAAACTTTACCACGGGCCCATGGTTTTATCTGATTGCTAATCATATGGACTACCTATGCTCTGGTACACAGAACTGACGGATCCTATCTTGATACACATAGGACACCCGGAGGATCTATCTACACCCAACGAACATGCGGAGGTCTGATCTAAATAGATCGGTGACGTGACTGTCATCTAAGTGTAGAAGATGTCTCATGTGCCCACAATGGCATCTCAAGTCTAAGAATCACAAGTGCTACTCAACCCGAGAAGATTCTTATTGACGTTGGTGTGTACCATCCATTAAGAATCTTCGGTGAGTCGTTCAGTGTTTATCCGATATAAACACCTACACGTCTATACTAGTCTCCAAGACTAATGGTTCATTGAGAAACCATTGGAATCATATATTCCAGTATACGACATGTACTGGTCTCAACGGTTTACTATACTGACCAAGTAGTGTAAACCTTGACCAGGAACAGTCTGAGAATGACAACATCATGATACTACTCAATGTCAGTTGCGACACTTTTGCAACAGTACCATGACTGATCATTCTAAGGTCATTACGTCTTTACCATATAAAAGATAGATTATATTATAGAAACTGCATATATTATTCATAATAATAATATTTTACAGAAGTATTCAAAGAAATACAACCGGGAATTGGCGCTCTGAGCACCAACCCCAACATCTTGTAGAAAATTCAATATATCATAATTATTAATTTAAATACATTGTAAATATTGAGATATGTGAAAATATAACGTACCATAAACATTGATTTAATTTAATGTATTATAAATATTAATTAAAGTGGAGACTTAATATAAATATTAATTAAAATGTGGATTTAAATATAATTTTATCCCCTAATTTCTCTGGTGATACGTGGCAACACTAGGGATGGTAATTTCGCCCACAAACCCGCAAAAACTCACCAGCAATTGGTAGGATTTGGTATATATTTAAGCGGGTTTGGTGCGAGTTTTGTAATTTAAAACAAAACTCGATGCGGTTTGATGCGGGTTTCAAAACCAGCGGATACCCACTACGGGTATTCGCTCCCCGGAAGTTTAATTTTTTTGTTTTATATCTTTAGGAAAAAAAATCTTTCATATAAAAGGACTCACTAACTTATAATTTTTTATTTGCTCTCTCTTAATATTTTTGAATTACTTTTGGTCATAGTTCAATAATTTTGATGATATGAATTTAACATAATGAAGAATATTCAGCTAGTTATTCATGGATGAAATTGTGATAATATGAATTTGACATTATGTTATAAATATTTTAAACTTTTATTTATGTGTCATAATTTGTAAACTGTCAAATATTTTTTTTTTTTTTTATGTTAAAAAAATGTATCAATGTTTAATTAAAAAGATTATATTATTAAGAGCATAAGAGAATTCAATATTTTAAAAACCCGCAAAAAATCCGTTTGGTATCTGTGCGGGTTTGATAATTTATTTTTATATGCGGGTGCGGGTTTGATAATGAAAATTAAAACCCACAACGGATATAGTGCGGGTTTGGTAATTTATTTACATAGGTGCGGGTTTAGTAATAACAAATCCGTACCAAACTCTACACACTGCCATCCCTAGGTAACACCAGAGAAGACAGGGGATAAAAATATTTGTAAATATGATAGTAAAATATTAACAACACAAAACAAAAGCGTACATTACCAAACGAAAATCAATTTCTCAACTGGATTTTACTGAAATTTATGAAATTCAAATGCTAGGGTTTTCCATTTGGGAGGTGCGAGTCGAATAAGAGCAAAAAACGCGCCAGGTTTAATGGGTGTTCAAATTTCAACATTATACGACAAAAACCGCATGGGCCTGCACATATTATTGGGCCTTGTCCCGTTGTGCGCAGCGTAGATCGTTTTACGTGACACAATATAATAGGCCCAACCTTGCAGAAAATTCACGGCTTTTCCACTGGATGAACTTTCTCGAAAGACCTATTGTGCCCATTAAATATATTATATTAACCAACCAATAAAGAAAGTGAAATCATCAATTTTACGCCCAAAACTTAAAGTTCAGTTTTGCTCAAAATTTTTTAAAATATTCAATTTTCCACTTGAAATTCAAAAATATTTTTTTTCCACCCTGACGTTAACGAAGTTGAGTTTTGCTGACGTCATAAGGATATTTCAGTAATTTGATAAAGTCATTGTGGAAAAGTGAACATTCTTTGAACTTTTGGTAGAAAAATGAACACTCTTTAAATTTCGAGCGGAAAAAATAATACTTTAATAGATGTTGAAAAATTTCAAGTGAAAAATTATGAATTTTCAAATATTTATATATGTAGGGATGACAGTTATATCTTAAAAGATTTGAAAAAATCTAGATCCGTATTCAAAAAATACGAATTTAGATTTAAATTTCTAATATATGTACAGATCCAGATCCAGATCCAAATTCGCTTGACTAAAATAATTAATGAGAAAATATAACTTTAACTATAAAAATGACAAAAAATTTATCTAACAAAATACATATCCGGATATACATGGATCCGAATTTATGTATATATTACATTTTTGTGGATCTGGATGATGTATTATTTGTGCGGATTTTTGAATATCTAAATCCGTAAAAAAAAAAAAAAATTTTTATATTTTTAAAATTTTAAGTTATTTAATTTAAATATCTAAAATAAAATAAAATAAAATAATATTCATAATTAAGCAATATCCATTTAACTTCCAAAAAAACAATTACAATTCACATTTCATCCAAAATAATAAAAATATAAAAAGTATTCACTTTTTCACCGAAGTTTAAAAAATATTTACTTTCATTCTGATATTATCAAATGATAAAAAAACCCTTATGACGTCAGTAAAATTATAACATTTAGGTGGGAAAATAAACATTTTTTGAATTTCGGGTGAAAATTAAAGATTTTAAAAGTTTTTGAATAAGATTAGGGATAATTTCCCATGAAGAAATCAAAATATCTCCACTATCAAATTCATATCAACCGTCCGATTACCATATTCCTCGCTCAACTGTGCAAATGATCATCAAATACAATCATGAACCTAAAAGTACACGTGCCGGTTTAGTCACCGGATTACCTCATGTTATCCTTTTATAAAGACATATTTATGTTGTAGTTGACACTTATCTTAGGGACTGAACAGAAGAAACAGCGATCACGGTAAGTCTTTACCATTTTGGTCGTACGGCTGTTATGATTTCTGGTTTTCAATACCTTGATATATGCCTCGTTCGTTTTTGTTTGTCGATCAGTTAAAGAGTTTTTGAGTAGCGATGGCCATGGTGGATGATCGAAGGTCAAGATTGAATCCGTATGCGCCGATTTTTGTACCGAACGCTGCGTTTAGTGAAGTGGAGGATTTTTCGCAGGAGTGGTGGGACCTTGTGAAGACTTCGCCGCGCTTTCGTGATTTTTGGCTGACTCAGTATGAAGAAAGTTACTTTATCATCCCCAGTTTCGATGGCTACGATTCGTCGGATCTGGACGAGTTTGTGGAATCTAAAGACTCTTCCCAGAAAGGAACAGAGCCTCTCAAAGGTTTGTAGATTGTGATTATTAAAAAAAGAAAAAAAAAACATTTATGTAATTATCTTTGTGATTACAGGCGGCGTTGGAAATGAAATGGATGCGAAGGCTGTGTTAAAGAAGTTGAATCTGAACTTGAATGAAGCAAAGTCTCCAGTGAGGCCTGCAAAGTACTGTGGGAAGAAGCTTGCTAACAAGTGTGTGATGTCCAAAGTCTCCAGTAGCCCAAAATGCACCGCCACTCGACGCATTTATCAGCCTCGTCGTTGAAGGAAAATGTTCAGGGACTCCTCCGGAATTTTGAACTTCTAGCAAGTTGCATTTGTACATACACGCTTCACCGAAGCTTTTGTAAATCTATTAAATAAAGAATGTATCATCATTTGCTAAAAGGTTGCATCATTTACTTTTGCTGGTAGTTCCATGGAAGCATTAGACTTTAGACACACTCTTCCATCTTAAATAATAAAGGCAAACAAGAAATTATAGCGATGATAAACCTTCTTTAATCATATGAATTTATTCTTTTATGTAATCTTTTAAGTGTACAAATGATTTAAGTATAAACATTTCTTTTTATAGGTTTACAATCATAAATCATAAAATAATTTTCATAAATATAAGAGAAAGTGAATATTTAATTAAGAGATTATGAGAGGTAATGGGGAGATTAATAATCATAAGTTGGGAGTTTAGAAATTGTATGGATAAACATTCACATTAAAAAAAATATTTTCATAACATTTTCCCTTTAATGTTTATCTTATAAAGAAGAATCTCATTAAAAATTTTGCTAGTGAAAACAACATAGGAAACAACTGGTAAAGGAAAAAGAATGCATTGTTCACATTTAGTTTAAAAACATGTATTATTATCTCATTAAAATTTTATTAAGAAAAACTCAATGATCGGGATAAAAACTTAGTGAAAGAAGAAAAGTACAATTCATGTAGGTTCCTTAAAGTCATTATCTCATCTTTGATAAATATGATTCTCTTTATTGTGACATTGATGCTTCCCCTCAATTTATCATGGATGCATCATTGATCAATCATATGCTAAACTTGTTGCACATTGTATTGCTAGTACCTTATGTGAATCAATACGCTAGAACGCCACCTTCATTTTGAAGCTTTCTTCTTTCATAAATTTCTTGAATAAATATAGTCTCAGCATGTGACTTGACTATTTTGATTAGGGAATGCATTTTCAAGTCTTCAAGCTTACTATGTGAATACTTATTTGTAATAATGTAAATTTCATATAATGTGCATCTCAATGCTGCAAAGAGTCATACTATATTCTTGGGACCTCTTGAAAAATTCCATATTTATATACTGCTATATGGTCACATGGGTGACACATAGATAATCAAATTACGTATTTTTGTACTAGATCTTCAAGTTTACACCTTGAAAGCCCAGACACGGTATTTTCTCACCATTCTACATTTTTGAAAAGGTTGGGACACGGAAACGCTTTAAACACGTTCGGAAACATTCCATGCATTAAATTTTAAAAATAAGAATATGAATTATGGATACGTTTTTGAAACGTCAAAATTCAAAGAGTCAACTTTGTTTATATATTGTTTTGCTTATATATATTTATAATATCTTTTTTTAAAAAAAAATCTATTATTATTTTAAATTATTAATGTTTCCCAGAGTGTCCGTGTCCTATTTTTTTAGAAAATGACATTTCTCGTGTCCGTGTCAATATCCGTGCAACCTAGGTCTACATTGTTGTTAAAATGACTGTAAGTGTTCTTCTTTCAATTACTTTAAATTTTACATCATTATCATTATTTAATTTGGTAGAGTATAGGGATGATGAATTAGCATGTTACTCATTTTCAGCATTGCCTTTTAAATTTGTCATTGATCTGTTCAGGATGAGCATAAGTTATACAAAGATTTCTACACTTCTGACATGATTGTTGCTTCTCCTGTCAACTTACTTGCAGTGAGTTTTTATCCTTTTCACACAATCTCAATGCTGCAAATTTTGTTTTTGGTTCTGTTTCCTGATTTTGACTGTTTAACTTCGACATATGATTATGTTCATATGTCGAACTACTAAAAAATCATTTTTCAAGATATTGTTAAGAATTCAATTAACATACTTCACTACTCCTAGAAAATCACAAAGGCCGGGAAAAACAAGTATTGACGGCTGCTTTTCGTTTCAATGGCGATTTGGGAATTCAACCCCTCGAATAAATGTCGCCCAAGCAGCGAATTTGTTTGGTTAGTTGGGAACCAAAGCAAACATAGCAAGAACACAGAAAGTCACAGAGAAAACAAGAGATTAACGTGGTTCGGCGGAAAGTGGCTCCAACCTACATCCATAGGAGTAAAGAGGAGGAATTTTATTACTTACTCGGGTCAAAACCGGCCTACTCTCTCTCTCTATCACTAAGCTTTTAGATTTCTCTTTACAAGTGGCTAAATATCGAAATTGCTAACTCTTAAATTTGTGGCTTCAACCCCGTTATATAGGCCTTCAAACTTACTATTCCACCAATCCATGACATCAGCTCGCCTCACCCTATCTTCATTGCTCATGCTCCTTTTCCCCAACCACTCTACAAACAATAGTTATGGTCTCTCACTCAACTACCATCTGCCAGCAGAAACCTATCATTCCTACCTTTTGTCCACTGCCACACGTTCTGCCACAATGACAGCCTACCACTCAACCACTCATACATTATGTCAGAGTCTCTTCCTAAGGAAAGTCGTTGACTTACTCTCGTCACATCAGTTCTTCTAGAAGCTCAAACTTTCATGTAAGGCATATGTCATATACCTGTAGGTACAAGATACTGCGACCTCATCCTCGGTCCCCGGATTGACGTACCGAGGTGAATGGTGCTGAATCAACTCTTCCTTATTTCTTTATCAGGTCAGGTCGGTAGCCGCTGACCCCATCGGGTCAGATTCCATGTTTGTTCAAATATTGTCGAATTTAATACATTTTCTTTAGGTCAGATCGGTAGACCAACCTACCTTTGTCAATTGATTTTTCCTCGGGTGTTCCTCTGTACTTGGGGCTCGGGCCCCCTCTGTCTGACCTCTCTCCTCCTCGAGCCCAGTGCAAACCCCATTCTACCCCTTCCCATGCTTCAAACTTTCTGGAGGTGAAAAACCACAATCAATAACAAGGAACTAGATGTTGATTATCTCTCTTCTATTTAGGTACGAATCTATTAAATGAGTATACTTTTATGCTTTATTTTCTATCCTACTTATGGTTATGTTTATGCAGTTCATTTTGTGCTAATAGAGACAATATATTTCATTGGTGCGAGTAGGTTCTTATTATTGATCATGCAGACGTAATAACAATGTAGGTATAAATTGCAATATATTCATTTACTTGAAATATATGTTTTTGCAGTTTATTATAAGGAGTGCAATTTCGCTCTTCATTAATTAAATTTTCTAAAAGAATTATCTTCCCCTTTCTGATGAATAATATCCAGAATTGGTCGTTTCTGATTTCTATTGTCGAGCAATTGAACTGCATACCATCTAAGCATCATGGAGCTGATGTTGTGCGTATTAAACCCGTAGTATGTGTAAATATCCGTAAATAATTTATACAAGTTATGATATGATCACGATATTATATATCTAGCACGCAAGTGCACATATCGCTCAAATAATATAGTGATTGATAGTCGGATGTCGAACCCACAAAGATTTAATATTTATCTTATTAATATCAAGATTAACCTACTTAACTTAAAACTAAACTATTGAGGAGGAGAGCTGATTAAATCAAATTTAATTGAAATTAAACAAAGAACAAATAACACTTTTTGAAGAAACATTATAAGATAGAAGAACCTACTGTTGTAACTTCACCTAAGCATGCACGTAATGTGTCCAAGTATTTTTCATTCAATTGAGTGGTTATTATTAATTATTAACCTAGAACACTAAATTATTCATAAGCCTCTTTCGATGGTCATGTGAAAATATTCAATTCAAACTAATTAACTATATGTTTATATTAATTAATTTAAACCACATTTATTAAGGTCAGGTTCTAATAATGGCTACACATACCCTTTAGGTATATTTCTATCTTGCATGGGAATTTATTCAACGAATAAATCACATGCTATTATTCCCATGGTTAATTCAAATTTCCTATGTCAAATTCCTAAGGATTTACCAAGATTATTCTACTATTGGTCAAATAAATAAAATAAGCATAAAAAACAGAGAATAATAAATAATCAATAACCAACCCAAAGAATAAAAATATGCAAATTAATTAATAAACTTGCTTCAGATTCATTACAATCATAGATTTAATGAATTAGCTACTCATAATAAACAATAAAGACAAGCTAATCATTGTAAATACAAAACAAGGACTAACAAAAGAAAAACTAGAGAGAAAATGGAAGAAAGAACTCTCGCTGCAACTTTCGTCTTCAAACTCCAACACCAGTTAAAGCACTCGTCATTCCCTTACTCTAGGCGTTCTTCTATGCTATGAGGACTCCAAAATATGTTATGAGGCTTTTTTTAATATATAATCTTCTAGGGCTTAGGACGAACTATTCTTTTATAATGAACTCTGTGGACTTTCCTCTTTACAAAAATAAGAATCCTTCTATCACGACCCCCTCTCTAGAGCGGGCCCAACCCTAGAAAGGGGTTCACGGACCTCTTTAATTTGAACTTTCTACATGTCATACAATTTCTTAAATTACAATTTAACAAATCTCCGAAGAAAGTCTCCAATATTAAGGCTTACAACACAAATCTTAAAACATGAAAATAATGTTCTAAATGTTTGGACCAACCCGAAAAGTGACTGTGGCATATGGATCAATTCCTAGTACTGCTACTACTGTGCTGGCGAACTACTTGGGATGTTTGGGAAAAGTGGGGTGAGCTTAAAAAGCCCATTAAGTAAAACACTCATACTCTAAACATGACCTCACCGATAAAATATGGATATGTATGTATATATATGTAATAATATTTGAAAGTAACATATACTATAATAAGCATTATCTCAAGCAACCATTCTCACGATAGTACTATTGGACAGTTTTGACCCATAGTGTCACTATTTGTACAGATCATAGTGTTGTTGTACAAATTAACTATGTGACAAAGGAGATTTCACTCTTATCATTTGTGATTAGATCACCTTAGATATATAAATGATGTGAGGTCATTATGATTTGTTCATAGATTGAGAATGATATGAGACAATATCAATCAACGAAGGATAAATCATTAAACATCCCTAGTCGGAGCATTGTCGAGATTGGACATCGATAGATGCGTAAAAGACTAGTATTACACTTGTGCGTGTTATGTGAGACATAACGGCATAGTTCTCGTATATTTGGGTATAGGATACTCAGGCAAGTGTAATAGGAGGTTGTGTTTCACCGATGGTACGGGAAACAGCTTCGCTCTAGATTAGACCACCGTAGAATCCCATTGGTAGTATGACCTTGTGTCTATGGGAGTCTGCAATCAGGGTAGGTGTATTTGGTCTTAACCTGAGACTTGCACCGCTAATACTTGCGACAATCAATGTACTTTAGTTGAGGTCGTCCAGGGCTTTAACAGGTTCTGTGTACGCCGATGCTGGGTATATTGAGAATCGTAGTGTATTGGGTGTGATGTCAAGACGGAAGTGTCACTCCAGTCATATGGAGATGATGGTCACGTAGGATACGGTATTAGTGCTCTCATATGCTGCGCGGCTATCGGGATATTGTGACTAGGTCATGTATATCCGATTATAGAGACTAGTTACCAGACATTCAACATGTGCTTCGTACGGGGCAGACACATATCCAGCCCCAGGCCTAGCACGTGATCATCCGATACTGGATCGAAATATGCAATACTACGTATACTACGCCTGATATAGATCACATATTCATGTAAGGATATTTCCGGAGAATTGGGTAGGCATGGCGCTTTGCTAGAGGCCAACCTTGTCTTGTAAATTGGTAAAACGTAATACTTGGTACTTACGTGTTCGGATAGTCCGACGACCGAATTTACTGCCAACATATCCGGAGACCTCATGGGTCGCTTCCCAATGATACACCGATGACGTATGACTCGCATTATATATTAATCTGGGATTAATTAGAAGAGAGAGAAAATTAATCTGTGATTAATTACAGAGATATTTTATCTAGGATAAAATATCAATTTAAAGAGAGAGAACGATTAATTTGGAATTAAACGATAAATAATATATTCGATATATTAAACGAAATTGGATTTCGACTAGGAATTAAAATTAGATTTTAATTCGGGTACTTGAATTAATTTAGAATTAATTCTCGAGCGACGTGATTAGTAAATTGGATTTATTAACGAGGCATCGAGAAAATCGTTAATTTATAATTATCGAAACCGAGCTCAGAATGTGTTTGCGAAGTTACGTCGATTTTGAATCACGTGCCGCAAGTCGCATCGCAAATCACATCGCAAGTAATAAAAGTCAAATCGCTTTTTGGAAAAGTAACTTTGACTTTTTGACTTTGACCTTTAAAATTTGGAGGGAAATTTTGGGGGGGAAAAGACTTTTAACTTTTTGGAAAAGTGAAAGCCTTTTCCTTTTCACCTTTTACCAAGGGTAAAATGATTTAATAAACATTATTACATTTGTTTTATTTCTTTTTGGAAAAGAAAATAAATGGTAAAACATTTTAGTAATTTTGGAAATTATATAAGTGAAATGTTTTACACTTTTTCCCTTAACCTAATCTCTCATCCATCTCTCTTTTCCTCTCACATGGTCACGCCCAAGGCATTAGATGTGAATTACAGTATTTATATTTTGAATATAAATAAATCTCAAACATATTATATGACAAATAAATAGCTCTAACTGATTTGATCAGAAAAGATTTAAATGTGGCATTGTTGTCTAGGACACAATAAACAAGACTCGTATATCCACACTTTTGAAGAGTGGGTACCTGGACTGATTTGATTATTCAAATAAAGTCTACGAATCTAGTTCCTTAGTTAAAGTACCTAAAATACTATTTACTTAGTAATAGTGATAAATGCCATCGATATGTAAGCCCTATTCATAGTGAAGTTAGTAGGCCCATATCTAGCTAGGCTAGATGTGGATATGAATATTTCGTGACCTATACGGATGTGGCATCGCGTTATGGTTATGTGTTTCTATTAAAGAACATAAATCGGAAACTTTTAGAGTTTCGACACGAAATAGACAAACAGATCGGCTAAAGTATTAAACCGTCACGGTAAGACCGAAATGGAAAATACTTAAGCAATAAGTTTCACATATACTTGAAAGAGTATAGTATTCTTTCAAATGAGGACTCCTCCCGAGACACGTCAGTTTGACGGTGTGTCCGTACGGAGAAACCGAATTTTGTTGGACATGATAAGGTTTATTATGAGTCGCTCTGAGCTACCATTTCCTTCAAAGGATATGCATTTACAGTGCAAAACTTATTTGGAATAAAGTTCCATATTAATCTGTTAGACAGAATTCATATTAGATATGATCAGGGATAGAAACAGGGTTTCTCACTCCTAATGATTTGGGTATGCTGGGCATATGTTTGGATGGTGCCAAACTAAAACCTAAATCAGATAAGTGCCAAATGTAGGTTATCCTAGGGAAAACCATAAGTATAGTACTTATACAACTCACTGGAGAACAATTGTAATTGTTACTCACCATGCGGTCTTCTTTAGAGGAATACCGATATGCAGTGGTAAGTGGGAGGACAGTAAAACTCGATGAAAATCTGAGTAATACTGTTCAAGGCATGAAGTCCTTAATGGAACACAAACTGTTCATCAAGGATGAACATATACCATTAATCTTCGTATACACAAGAGCCGCGTAGATCGGAGAGAGTTAGAAAAACAACCTGGGTATGGGTTTCTGATCTCACCTCATAAAGATGTCAATCTTATTGAGGAAGACCCAACTACGTATGAGGAAGTGATACAAGGTATCGACTCCTTTTATGGCAAAGTGCCATGAGTTCGAAATTGATTCCATGTAAAACAACTATGTTAAAATACTAGTTGATGTACCATAAGGCATTGTGCCTATAGGTACTGTATAAGTCTTCAAGGAAGACATACATGGAAGGCAACATACCAACGTACAAAGCTAGGCTTGTAGCGAAAAGGTATCGTTATCAACATTGTGTTGATTACGGTTCAACCTTTTACATGTTGCCACGGTAAATCCATTGGATAATGCTTGATGTAGCTGCACGTTTCATTTATGAAATGTGTCAGTTAAAGATCAAAATCGCTTTCCTTAAACGGAAACCTTTTGGAGGATATTTATAACATCCTGACGATTTTGTCATACCAAAAACCAGCAAACTAGGTTTGCGTGTTGTTCGATCCATGTTTGGGTTGAAGCAAGCATAAGTTCTTGGAACTATTGTTTTGATGTAATCATGATAGTCAATGATTTGATTCAAAACAGAATGATTCTTGTGTATATGAGAGGGTTAATGGGAGCGCACAGACAGTGGCTGTCCTTAAATAATGATAATATAATATATTCATTTCTTGGAAATGATATTCCCATAAAATGATCGGTGAAAGCTTGGCTTTCAAGGGAAAATTCTCCGTAGAATTCTCGGAGAAACAACCTTTATTATGGGAATAAAGATCTACTAGGATAGATTTAAGTTGTTAAAAACTCTCTGGGAATTGTACATTAAAATGTACGCGACCTGGTGTCTCATACGCTTTGAGCATATGGATTCACAATCAGGCCAATCCAAGTGATAGTCACTTGATTGATGTTAAGAACATCCGTTAGAATCTTAGAGATCTAAGGATGCTGTTTTAATCTGTGGAGAATGAGAACTTGAAGTGACTGAGATCACTACTGTAAGTTTCTAAACCGATAAAACGACTAAAAGTCACAAACGGTACTATACAGTTTGAATAACGGTACAGTGAGCTGGAAATCTTCCAAGCAAGATACTGTTACCGAATAAATAACAAATGCAGATTATTGCTGCTGCTGAGGCAGCAATAGGAGCCATCTGGGTCAATAAATAAATCTAATTGGATTAGATATAGTTCTGTTAGCGGCTGAGCTGGGCATCAGCACAGGCTAAAGAATTAATGGTCTCATCAACGATCCAGATAAATACTTCGACTATTCATCTGATTCGTTTGGATCATACATCGTGGCGATGTGATGATCGTATAAATCGCATCAGACGATAATTATGAAAATCCGCTGACGAAAGTTTTTCTCAGCAATTTGAGCCAACCGTACATATTTCGGGTGTTAGACACTCGAGTGACTGGCTAAAAGCCAAGTGGGAGATTGTTGGACAGTTATGACCCATAGCGTCACTATTTGTACAGATCATAGTGTTGTTGTACAAATTAACTATGTGACAAAGGAGATTGCACTCTTATCATTTGTGATTAGATCACCTTAGATATATAAATGATGTGAGGTCCTTATGATTTGTTCCTAGATTGAGAATGATATGAGACAATATCAATCAACGAAGGATAAATCATTAAACATCCCTAGTCGGAGCATTGTCGAGATTGGACATCGATAGATGCGTAAAAGACTAGTATTACACTTGTGCGTGTTATGTGAGACATAACGACATAGTTCTCGTATATCTGGGTATAGGATACTCAGGCAAGTGTAATAGGAGGTTGTGTTTCACCGATGGTACGGGAAACAGCTTCGCTCTGGATTAGACCACCGTAGAATCCCATTGGTAGTATGACCTTGTGTCTATGGGAGTCTGCAATCAGGGTAGGTGTATTTGGTCTTAACCTAAGACTTGCACCGCTAATACTTGCGACAATCAATGTACTTTAGTTGAGGTCGTCCAGGGCTTTAACAGGTTCTGTGTACGCCGATGCTGGGTATATTGAGAATCGTAGTGTATTGGGTGTGATGACAAGACGGAAGTGTCACTCCAGTCATATGGAGATGATGGTCACGTAGGATACGGTATTAGTGCTCTCATATGCTGCGCGGCTATCGGGATATTGTGACTAGGTCATGTATATCCGATTATAGAGACTAGTTACCAGACATTCGACATGTGCTTCGTACGGGGCAGACACATATCCAGCCCCAGGCCTAGCACGTGATCATCCGATACTGGATCGAAATACGCAATACTACGTATACTACGCCTGATATAGATCACATATTCATGTAAGGATATTTCCGGAGAATTGGGTAGGCATGGCACTTTGCTAGAGGCCAACCTTGTCTTGTAAATTGGTAAAACGTAATACTTGGTACTTACGTGTTCGGATAGTCCGACGACCGATTTACTGCCAACATATCCGGAGATCTCATGGGTCGCTTCCCAATGATACACCGATGACGTATGACTCGCATTATATATTAATCTGGGATTAATTAGAAGAGAGAGAAAATTAATCTGTGATTAATTACAGAGATATTTTATCTAGGATAAAATATCAATTTAAAGAGAGAGAACGATTAATTTGGAATTAAACGATAAATAATATATTCGATATATTAAACGAAATTGGATTTCGATTAGGAATTAAAATTAGATTTTAATTCGGGTACTTGAATTAATTTAGAATTAATTCTCGAGCGACGTGATTAGTAAATTGGATTTATTAACGAGGCATCGAGAAAATCGTTAATTTATAATTATCGAAACCGAGCTCAGAATGTGTTTGCGAAGTTACGTCGATTTTGAATCACGTGCCGCAAGTCGCATCGCAAATCACATCGCAAGTCATAAAAGTCAAATCGCTTTTTGGAAAAGTAACTTTGACTTTTTGACTTTGACCTTTAAAATTTGGAGGGAAATTTTGGGGGGGAAAAGACTTTTAACTTTTGGAAAAGTGAAAGCCTTTTCCTTTTCACCTTTTACCAAGGGTAAAATGATTTAATAAACATTATTACATTTGTTTTATTTCTTTTTGGAAAAGAAAATAAATGGTAAAAACATTTTAGTAATTTTGGAAATATATAAGTGAAATGTTTTACACTTTTTCCCTTAACCTAATCTCTCATCCATCTCTATTTTCCTCTCACATGGTCACGCCCAAGGCAGTGAACTGCCAAGGGTTGGCCAAAAATGATGATCTATTTTGAGGGTTTGTGGTGGCAAGATCCAAGTGCTAGCACACTCCTAAGAGGCATACGAAGGTGTTAGGGAAACTCACCCACGAGCCGGGAATCGTTTGACGCAAGTTCGAGGCTCAAATTCATGGACCAAAACTAAAAACAGTGAGCAGTGGACTGCACTGCTATTGGCGCCACTTTGAAGGGGAAAATCATTTTGTTCTTCTTCAAATCGTCACAACCGATCGATGTGAGTATTCCGCTATCTCCTTTGATGTATTCACACTTATTATTCATGCTTGTTTGATGATCTTGGGACCTAGAATAAAACCAAAAGTACAAACATCCATCAAACATGGTTGCGAATCCGGGTTCGGTATAATAGTGGATTGAAACTAATGGGAGAGTACCTCATCACAACTCCCAAGGTTTCCCACCATATCATCTCGCATAAATGTATAAATGGGAACTGAAACACGCTCCACCATTAATTATGCATAACATCACATAGCTTCTCATGAGCTCTCTCATCACATCTCATTGATGAACATTAGGAAGTTCACATTTATTAAAATAAAAATTAATCATTTTACACTTGTAGTTTCATTAATCCCCTTAATTTAGCACATTTGTGAAATAATAATTAAATTTTTTTTTTACATATTTTTATTGTGATTTTTATTTATTATGTAGGTGAAATAATACTTTGGATGCTTGACTAGAAAAAATGGACTTGACATTTGGATTTTGGAGATCGGAAACTTGCAAGGGCGTTCAAACGGTGTATAATTTCAGAAATTCTAACTTTGCGCAATTTTTGTATTTTGGCCATAAATTTTTACTCCAATATCGGATTGAGATGATTCAAGTTCCAGATGAAAGAAGCCCCAAATATCTATAACTTTCATGTTCATAAGATTTTCGAATTCTAAAGTGACGAAGAATCCAAAGTGTGTTAAATATCAAATCTTAAAAAAAGGAAAAAATAACATTTGTCAATTTTTCCCCCAAACATGCTTGAGTGTTTTGTGGAGTGTTTTTTATGGAGTGTTTGGTAGAGAAATTGGTGTAAGCCTTTTTTTCGCCTATAAATTGAAACCATGATTTCATTTTCCATTTCATACTTTCTTTGATTTCTTCTTAAAGAATTGAATATTGTATCTTGTGTGTTAATTTCTTGTAATGTCTTTTATTTTCAGTAATAAAATTATGCATGATTTTACTTCAGTTATGAGTAGCTAATTTAGTTCCACCGGGGGAATGGGTGAAGCTTTTATTATTTGAAGTTTAGATTAATCTTACTTATATTATAATGTATAAATTGTAATGAATAACAATTAACTGAGATCTGGATTAATTATTGACAAACTTTTATACCGCCTATATGGCTGGTTTTATACGATTTTGGCATAATCGAGTACCTAACTGTACTTGTTATAGAAAAACGGTATCACCGTCTTTATGGCTGGTTTTATATTTTTGGCATAGTTAGTACCTTGGCAGGACTAGTTATCGACATAAATGACTACCGCCTCTATGGCCGGTTCTATATGATTTGGCACAATTAATTATGGAAGTAAATTAATTGGATTATAATGATCATTTATATATTATAAAAAGTGAGAAATCTGAATATAAAATATTAAAAGTGGATCTTATAACCCATAGTATTTTATTTTATTGTTTTCATTTAATTCAAATTCTCCAAATAAATTCAAACAAATCAATATTTTTCCTTTCGCTTTAATTATTATTTTATCATACTAAAAATTTATTCCTTGTGGATCGACCCCGGACTTACCAGGTTATTTTATTATTTCAATACTCTTATACTTGGGAGTAAAGAACCACTTTAGAACGTGTAAAGTTTTTGGCGCCGCTGCCGGGAAATACAATTTAGTAGATATAATAATTTTATTTTTCTTTATTTTATTTTTATTTTTTCTTTTATACTTTTCTTTTGTACTTTATTTTTTTATCTTGTCATTTATTTTCTTTTTGTAAATATTGTATTTGTTTTTATTTAAATTTTTGTTTAGGTTGCATGAGACACTGGTCTCGATCATCCAACAGAAGATTAAACATAGATTCTTCATCACTTTCATCCTCATTCAGAATGGCCAATCCACCTACCCGAATTGAAAATCCAGTAGATCATGAAGAAAACGAGTCTCAGCATGGTGATAATAATCATCCAAGGACACTCAGAGAATTCACGAACCCTACCAGGACGTGATCACCATCTTACATTGATTCCCCCCAAATGTATCTTGTTTCAATTTCAAACCAGGTATCATCCAACTTTTACCCACATTCCACGGTCTTGAATCAGAAAATCTTTATCAACACTCGAGAGAATTCGAAGAGGTATGTAATACTTGCACAAATCAAAATTGCATCATGAATATAATTCGACTTAAGTTTTTTCCTTTTTCTTTAAAGGATAAAGCTAAAATTTGGCTGCAAAACCTTAGGCCGGGATCCATTAGAACATGAGATGATTTTAAGAACTGTTTTTAAGAAAATTATTTCCTCTCACATAACAAATTAATTTAAGAGGAGAATCACAATTTTCACACAAGAGTCGGGGGAAACACTTTACCAATATTCGGAGAGATTTAAGGAGATGTTGAATGTTTGTCCACATCACGGATTTGAAACATGGAGGCTGGTTGCCTATTTCTACGAGGGCTTAACACGCCAAGGTAGACAAGTAGTGGAAATGATGTGTAATGGTGAGTTTAGGGATAAAAGTCCCGAAGAAGCACTAAATTACATATAACACATAGCAGAGAATGCACAACACTGGGACACAGTTGGCACTTATGATTCGCCTGTCAAACCACAGCTATCTGGAAGAGGTATTTTTAACCTTAGGGAAGACCATGACCTTTATGCTAAGTATGCATCTATAGCTAAAAAAAATTGAGACACTAGAAATAAGGAAGAGTGGTCATGTTAAACCTATTCAAGAAGTCATATGTCAAATCTGTAATTTAAATGAACATGTTACACATGTTTGCCCAACCTTGCCAGCCCTGCAAGAATGTCTCCATGACCAAGTCAGTTCCATAAACACTTTGAATAGACCAAATCCAAACCCATACTCTCAATCCTATAATTCTGGTTGGAGAAACCATCCAAACTTCAATTGGAGAAATGATAACCAAGCACAACCATCAGAACAATCTCCCCAGGTACACAAGAATTTTCAAAACTCTCAGAATTATGCACCATATGTCTCACCACCTAGGAAAACCTTGAGGATACCTTGCATGCATTCATTGAGAAACAAGAAGCCATCAATAACCAACTGTTGGACAATTATGACCCATAACATCACTATTTGTAAAAGACATGGTGTTTTTTTGTACAAATTAACTATGTGACAAAAGAAATTGCTCTTTTATCATTTTGTAATTGGATACATAAATGATAAAAGTCCATATGATTAGTACCAGATTAATAAGATATGAGACAATATTATCCACGAAAGGTTTAATCATTAAATATCCTTAGTCGTAGACTGGACATCGATAATGCGGAATAGGCTAGTATTACACTTGTGCGCGTTATGAAAGCTTAACGACATAGTTCTCATATATTTAAGTATTGGATACTTATGCAAGTGTGATAGGAGGTTCTGTTAGTCGTTGGACCCGGGAACAGCTTCGCTCTGGATAGACCCATCAGAGTCCCATTGGTAGTATGACTATGTGTCTATGGGAATCCGAATCAGGGTAGGTGTATGTGGTCTTAACCTGAGACTTGCATCGCTAATTGATAAGTGCATGAAAATGTACTTGAAATATCACTTATCTAGGTTTATGTTAAGTATTTAGTTATATATTTTATATTTTATTACATAATTTCTATTGCTATATTAATTTAGAAATATTTATTATTTACATTAATTTAGTGATTTTTATTTGTAGGAATTAAAAAGAAGAAGCAGCCACGTGAATAAGCTAAGGATTGGGCGCATAAACAAAAAATAAAGAGACAATAGATAGTGGCGTCAAAGTCAAAGTGAAAGAGAAGCAAAAGTGACGTGAAGAAAGCAAAGAAAGAATTTGACAAAGAGAGAATATTGCTTTTGACCAAATCAAAGGAAGTTACGTGGGCCCAGGACTCAATATGCATTAGGTTTTCAAACTTTGCTCATTATAAAGGCTGCGTGAACGTGAATATTTTGGGGGGAGGCTAGCAGCGCACGCTGCGCAAATATTGCGTGAAGCTCCAGGACGTGAAAACGCAAAAAGGCTGCGTGAGCGCAGCCTGCGTAGAGAAAATAGAGCAGGGCCGAGAGAAGAAGAAATCAGAGCGTAAAGCCGGGACACGGAGCCGTGATGATTCAGAACAACAATTCTCTCCAATCCCGGGTTATTTTTATTTCTTTTATGGGGAACTAATCCCCTAGGCAAAACTAGGGATGAACTCTTGTGTTGGATTTTATTATTTATGCTTTTGATTCCTACGAACCTTTTTATCGTTTAATAAAATTAATGTTTATTGTTTTCTATTATTTTTCGATTTATTATCCAGAAATTTATTTTGTCAAATCTCATATAGATCCAGTCATGCTTCTTCTATGTGTGGTTTGCGAATTTAATTGTGACTGGTAAAGTTGTTTTGGTGTTGGTCTTCTGCTGCAGTATTGCCTGAGGGTTATATGTCGACGTTAGATAGCTCGTAACGATGACTTTTGTATGCTGTTAACATAGAGAATAATCATTAATTACCTAAGAATTTATCATGCGTAGATAGAATTGAATATTTTCCGGTTGTTGGTTTGGGATGTGAAACCTTCAATTGTGTATAATAGGAATCAATAACTAAATCTAGGAGTTCGATGCAAGAGGGATTCCCGAAGCTTTGTCATATCTCTCTGCCATTATATTTTAATATCTTTTCATTATTTTATTTATCTTTAATATAATTACCAATTTTTATCGTTTTATTTTAAGTTACCGTTAACGTTTTGTTTGAGTAAATTAGTTCCTATAACCATCTCTCTGAGGAATCGACACCCCAGCTATACTGCGATAACCGCAAGTCATTTTGGGCGTAATCAAAATTTGGCGCCGTTGCCGGGGAGACGGTTTACAAGCAAAAGGTCCAGGTTTGCTTAGTCAACAACGAAGCGGTAACTTCGTTCCATTTTTTTAGTATTTTACTTTATTTTATTCATTTATTATTTGCCTATTTATTTTCTTTTAATTTTTTTTTGTGTTTATTTTATTTTATTTTTAGTTTTAGTAGACTTTAATTTTTAGTTTCAGTTATTTTATTTTATTTTATTAGTTGTGTAGGAGTGTTGGAGAGATGCCTAGATTTAGGGATCAATTGGGTAGATTTGCTAGAATAGAACAGGAAGATTTAGAGTCAGATCAAGATAATATATTTGAGAATCTTTTTGCTACACCATCTAGATCTAGTAGACATACCATGAGTGAGTACGAGAGACCACCCATGAGGACTCTTGAAGAGTACCTCCACCCAACTCGCACAGCTACACCATCATGCATAATGTTTCCTCCTAATGCACCACACATAGACTTTAGGCCTGAAATGATACAGTATCTTCCAAATTTTCACGGGTTAGAGAGCGAGAATCCTTACGTGCACATTAGGGAGTTTGAAGAGGTAGTAGCAACCTTCCATGACCGGTTTGGAACCACTGACACAATTAGACTTAAGTTCTTCCCTTTAACCCTTAAGGATAGAGCTAAGAGCTGGTTGTATTCTTTAAGACCTAGGTCAATAGGAACATGGGGCGAGATGACACAGGCGTTCTTTAATAAATATTTCCCACACCATAAGACGAATGCCTTGAAAAGACAAATCTCCACCTTTCCCAGAGAGACAGTGAGACCTTTTATCAAACGTTGGAGCGGTATAAGGAGTTATTAGCGAGTTGTCCCCACCATGGATATGAGAGTTGGCGTTTAGTAAGTTATTTCTATGATGGACTGACCCCTAGGGAGCGCCAATTCATTGAGATAATGTGCAATGGTGAGTTTATCCGAAAGGACCCTGATGAGGCATTCGAGTATTAGATGACTTAGCTAAGAAATCTCATATTGGACTGGACCCAATGCCTTAGATAACACTGATATGACACACACTTCTTCTAGCAGAAGCCTACAACACTTTAGGGAAGAGGATAGCCTTAAGACACAAGTTGAGCTGTTAACTAGACAGATAGAAGCCTTAATAGCCAAAGACAGCAAGACAATGCATTCAGTAGCCCAACTAGAATCTCAAGAGTGTCCGGTATATGGTGAGATAAGAGGACATATGAAGAAAAAATGCCATGCATTAGGGACGTATCAGAAGCCTTACACACAGTACCCAGACACCTACAATCCTAGTTGGCGGAACCATCCCAATGTTAGTTGGAGGCAGGAGTCCTATCAGCCTACCCAGACACCACAACCTAGGATACAGTACCCCACAGTATTACACACATATCGTTCCTATGAATTCCTTAGAGGATACCTGGCATGCATTTGTAGAGACCCAGAGTAAAACCAATCAAAGGATTGAGTCGTTGATATCTCAGGTAGCTGAAGACCAAAAGGAAATTAGAGTCAAATCTTAAATTGACTAATGTCCTGAGTGTACAAGAACAAGAAAAATTCTCATCCCAGACTCAACCTAATCCACAAGGGCAACACATGGCACAGGCTGATCATGAGGTATCCAGTATAAGAGGTGTTAATGTCATAATCACTAGGTGGAGAAGAGGTAGGGATGCAGAATACTTCCAACACCATAGGTAACCCTAAGGATAATAGTGCTAACACATCTCGGGTAGAACAAGTGCCAAATTCCTAGTTCGGGTACCCTCTCCTCAAGAACTTAACAGTTTCATGTCGAGAAACAACCACAGGGTGATGAAGATTGTCATTACTCATACATGCTAGAAACAGTCCTACCAGGAACAACGTCTCTACAAACTGAATCAAATCCCCTGAACTGAAACTGGTCCAAAGAACCAAAAAAGGAGGAAAATGAGAGTTAATGCTCAATTAAAGATGATACCTGTGAGATTAAAAAGAACATTGAGTGAATCTTTCCTTATGTGCAGTACCAAATTTCAGCCACCAGACCATGGAGGATCCGTGGATAAACTGCCACAGCTAGACAAACATTCCCTCTTATGCCTTCATCAGTACGCTCGATGGAAACCACCATGACAACTTGAGTGCTTGTGTCTGGCTGAAGACGTTTAAACTTAGCGCTAACGGGGAGGCAACCCTTGCTTCTGCATTTTTTTTTAATTTATTATTTTATTACTTTATTTTTACTTTATGTGTGCTAATTGCATGTTTTATTTTTATTGTTTGCACGAGTGTTTATGCAGGAGTTAGCACAACCTACACAGCCACACACAACCTACACAGCCACACAGCCAAAGTCTCACCAGTAGGAATCTGATCAACTCCGCGCCTGGTAGTGTTGTTTCTTAATTATTTTTCTTTATATTTATCTTACATTGAGGACAATGCAAGTTTTAAGTGTGGGGTTTGTGTATGCATGCGATAACTTGTCTTAAATACATTTATTTAAAAAAAAAAAAATTGATTGTTTTGTTGTTTTTAGTCCTTGATAGTTAAACATAGTTTTATGATGACATTGTTTGTGTTAGGATGATATCTAGAAACGATAAGTCCTTTAATGTACTTCTATCTGATGCTTTAGTAGTTTATCTATGTTAGACTCGTAAGCACTTAATTATAGGTTTTTAGCAGTGGAAGCCTGAGTAGTTAGCAAAATGACTAGTTGAAGAAATTGTATGTCGATGAATGACCGTTTGCTTAGATATCTATCCTGATTTGCTTGTGTTATGACGTATGGTATGATTGAAAATAAAAAGAAAAGTCTCCTAAAGAAAAAAAATAAACCACCTATAACCGATAAGCGTGAAGCTACCATGGGCGAGTATTAGGACCACCATGAGGGAAATGCTACCTTAAAGGGTAGGTGTGTTGAAAAATGGCGCAAAAGAGAAGAAAAGAAAAATTTCAAAATAAAAGCAACAAGAGACAAGAAAGAAAAAAAAAAACAGGAGAATCATACCATATTGAGCACACATAAAAGCAACTACAGAGCTTAATTGAGATATCTAGGTTGGTTTGACCCATCGATCCCGATTTTAAATGAAATCATTGAGTTGGCTTACCTGGGAATAAAGCTGTGAATGAACCTTATCACACACACACTATGAGTCTGGCTTAGATGATTATTCAAAAACTTAGATTTGAGTTACGTTGGGTACTTGAAAGTTCTCTGGTTTCATTACAAGCATTCTTTGAGGACAAAAATTATGTGAAACTATTTGGGACTATTTAATTTTTTAATTTTGCATGATTGTGTGTTTTGAATGACGTTTGTGGGTGTCGTCGTCGTTGTAAGCCCTCATGAGACTATAACTCGTCCACTAGGGACACCTAGGGGTTTAAAGGCTTGTTGCATACGCTAAATGCAATCGTGATCCCTACGAAAGTGGCTTAGATAGTTTTTATTTATTTAATTTTATTTTACGGTTGAATTGCTAGGGACTAGCAATAAGCTGGTTGGGCGTTGTGATAAGTGCATGATGAAAATGTACTTTGAAATATCACTTATCTAGGTTATGTTAAGTATTTAGTTATATATTTTATATTTTATTAAATAATTTCTATTGTTATATTAATTTAGAAATATTTATTATTCATATTAATTAGTGATTTTTATTTGTAGGAATTAAAAAGAAGAAGCAGCCACGTGAATAAGCTAAGGATTGGGCGCATAAACAAAAAATAAAGAGACAATAGATAGTGGCGTCAAAGTCAAAGTGAAAGAAGCAAAAGTGACGTGAAAGCAAAGAAGAATTTGACAAAGAGAGAATATTTGCTTTTGACCAAATCAAAGGAAGTTACGTGGGCCCAGGACTCACTATGCATTAGGTTTTCAAACTTTGCTCATTATAAAAGGCTGCGTGAACGTGAATATTTTGGGGGGAGGCTAGAGCACGCACGCTGCGCATAATTACGTGAAGCTCCAGGACGTGAAAACGCAAAAAGGCTGCGTGAGCGCAGCCTGCGTAGAGAAAATAGAGCAGGGCGCAGGAGAGAGAAGAAATCAGAGCGTAAAGCCGGGACACGGAGCCGTGATGATTCAGAACAACAATTCTCTCCAATCCCGGGTTATTTTATTTCTTTTATGGGGAACTAATCCCCTAGGCAAAACTAGAGATGAACTCTTGTGTTGGATTTTATTATTTATGCTTTTGATTCCTACGAACCTTTTTATCGTTTAAATAATTAATGTTTATTGTTTTCTATTATTTTTCGATTTATTAATCCAGAAATTATATTTTGTCAAATCTCATATAGATCCAGTCATGCTTCTTCTATGTGTGGTTTGCGAATTTAATTGTGACTGGTAAAGTTGTTTTGCGTTTTTGTTGGTCTCTGCTGCAGTATTGCCTGAGGGTATATTGTCGACGTTAGATAGCTCGTAACGATGACTTTGTATGCTGTTAACATAGAGAAAATAATCATTAATTACCTAAGGAATTTATCATGCGTAGAATTGAATATTTTCCGGTTGTTGTTTGGGATGTGAAACCTTCAATTGTGTAATAATAGGAATCAATAACTAAATCTAGGAGTTCGATGCAAGAGGGATTCCCGAAGCTTTGTCATATCTCTCTGCCATTATATTTTAATATCTTTTCATTATTTTATTTATCTTTAATATAATTACCAATTTTTATCGTTTTATTTATTAAGTTACCGTTAACGTTTTTGTTTGAGTAAATTAGTTCCTGTAACCATCTCTCTGAGGAATCGACACCCCAGCTATACTGCGATAACCGCAAGTCATATTTGGGCGTAATCACTAATACTTGCGACAATCAGTATACTTTGGTTTTGGTGTCCGGAGCTTTAACAGGTTTTGTGTACGCCTCTTTTAGGTTTACTGAGAATCGTAGTGTATTGGGGTGATGTCAAGATGGAAGTATCACTTCAGTCATATGGAGATGATGATCACGCATGATACAGACACAAAACTAGTACTCTAAATGATGTAGCTATCGGGATAGTATAACTAGGTGTAGACACTGCATTTTTGCACAAAAGGCCAATGATGAGCCTCGTAGGAGGCACTACTCGATAAGTCGCGGAAAGTCGCGGGAAACAGATGTCGAAAGGAAAAATTCTTAAATTAATAGCTCGTCAAATTTAAAATCGCTAGTTGGCCTCGAATTCGCTCAGTGATTCCTTGTTTTAAACATTAAATATTGGCCCAAAGCCATACGCACCCATCAAAAACCCTAACACAACCAAGAACCCTAACCTTAACTCACCACTATTAAAGACCACTTAACCAAAACCCTAACCACCTGAAACATACGGCCATCATAAAATTCAAACAAAAAGATAAACCCTAAACCCATTTCAAGACTCACGCCTCTCTCCCCCTAGACTCTTCACTCACTCATCGGCACTTTGAACCAAGAAAAACCCTAGGCACGCCTTCTCTCTCTCCTTCTCCCATCACGCCACTCTGTTTCTCTCTCATTGAACCACACAACAACCTCCACTTGACAGAGTGTTGGGGTTGGTGCTTAGAGCGCCAATTCCCGGTTGTATTTATTTTGAATACTTCTGTAAAAAATTATTATTATGAATAATATATGCAGTTTCTATAATATAATCTATCTTTTTATATGGTAAAGACGTAATGACCTTAGAATGATTAGTCATGGTACTGTTGCAAAAGCGTCGCAACTGACATTGAGTAGTATCATGATGTTGTCATTCTCAGACTATTCCTGGTCAAGGTTTACACTACTTGGTCAGTATAGTAAACCCGTTGAGACCCGTACATGTCGTATACTGGAATATATGATTCCAATGGTTTCTCAATGAACCATTAGTCTTGGAGACTAGTATAGACGTGTAGGTGTTTATAGCGGATAAAACTGAACGACTCACCGAAGATTCTAATGGATGGTACACCAACGTCAATAAGAATTTTCTCGGGTTGAGTAGCACTTGTGATTCTTAGACTTGAGATGCCATTGTGGGCACATGAGACATCTTCTACACTTAGATGTGAGTCACGTCACCGATCTATTTAGATCAGACCTCCGCCTGTTCGTTGGGTGTAGATAGATCCTCAGGGTGTCCTATGTGTATCAAGATAGGATCCGTCAGTTCTGTGTACCAGAGCATAGGTAGTCCATATGATTAGCAATCAGATAAAACCATGGACCCGTGGTAAAGTTTAGAAGCTTGTTCTAAACATTCTTTTTGAGATTACTAATAGAATAGTCGACTGGATAATCCCCATAGAGATTTGACGTTTACATCTATATCTCTGGGATTTATCCGGATACCTGTGACGGAGGAATTTTACATTTGCCATGACCTCGACCTGTATGATTCAGGGAGATTATCCGTGATCGTCATAATTTACGGGTGGATAAATTATGGACACGAAATTGGATTTCGTGATGGATATACCTGAATCTAGAGAGTCTCAATAATGAAACATACTCGTAGAGCACTAGAGCAACAATATAAATAATGTTAATTATTTATAAAGTCGTTTAAATGTTAAACGCAAAATACATGCTAAAGGGACCCGATAGTCATTTGATTAATTATTGTGTATTTACATTTAATACTTGATTAATTTAAATACACATTAATTAATAGTCAAATTGAGATATTTGACTTATATCCTAAATGAATATATGTATTTAATATTTAATGTAAATATAATACATATATTTAATATATTTGTATTTAATTAATTAATTAATTATTTAATTGTTAAATGATTAAATTAATTAAAATATAAATATCTTAACATTTGGATATTTGGTTTAAATGATTAAGTTGCCTTTGTTGACTTAATATAAATATCTATAAAGTGTTAATTAGATATTTTATCAAGTTGATTTAATGAAATTCAAATGAAATTGAAATTAATATTTCTTGTATATGCCTTTGCCAAATTCGGCCAAGGCCTTTGTGATGCAAGTATATATTGTTTTCATTTCATTTCACTTTCTAACCTAATACACTTTACAAAGAAACTCCATTAAAGGAAACAAAGAAAGCTTGTGAGGAAGAAAATTAAAAACAAAGAAAGCTTGGATTTTAGTAAGTTTCTTCAACTTACTATTAGAAAGGAAAATGTTCCTTAGGATCTAGGCTACATCTTGTGATGTTCTTATGTTATTATTTTCTTTCTTTTTGTGTTTTTGATGATGGAAGTTTTGTTGAAAGTGTTGAGCATGTATGATGAAGGAAGCTTATGACTATTGTAGTTATAAGTATTCTTTTATGGTTTTGGAAACCTTGGTGCTAATCTAGAGTTGTTGACCCACTCTTAGATGACCTAGATTTGATCTTGAGTTGTTTCATTGTGTTGAGACTTTGATTGGATGGAAGAATGATGATTAAAGTAATTGATTTAAACTATTTGGTCTAATTTGTTCATTTTGAAGAATTTGAAAAATTAGGGTTTAAGACCTCATCCAAATTTGGGGCTTTTCATTTATGTTGTGTATTATGATGCATATAAAGTTTCATGTTGATTGGATTACATCTTGATGTGTTTTGAAGCATGAAATGACAAAGTGCACAATTTGGCACCCTTGTGAGGCTCTCGGCCAAAATGGCATGAATTTTGGGGATTTTGTTGCTTTTGGTGTTTTGAACATGCTAAGTTCATCTTAGAAATGATTTAGAATCATTCAAAATTGATTTGATCAATTTCGGACTAAAATGGACAAAAATACCAAGTAAGGGTAATTCGGTAAATTCACTTAAATATGATTTATTGAATTTTATTTCATAATTTGATTATTGGAATATTAAATAAATATGTTTATTTAATTAATCCGAGAGAAAAGTTTTGAAATCGGAAAATCTGATTTTCCACCGCTTCCGCTGCGTTACCGGATTTAGCCCCTAAAAACCCTACAAAATGGTATCAGAGCGAGTCTGATTCTAGGCCCCCTAAAATGATTAGCTTTTATTAAATCAATGTTTAATCATGTTTTCTTGACTTTATGCACGCTTATTTGAATCTAATTTGATTAGATTTAGGGTGTATGACACTTAGCGGAAAATCTCTGATTAATAAGGTTTTAATGTAATTATGTATTTGATGCATGTTATATGGTCCGTCTTGTCAATACGGTTTATGAATACTTCTCTGTGACTACATCCGAGACCGTGCCTCTGCTGTGAGGGTGTAGTCGATAGAGATTTATTTATACCGGATGTATATCAGATACTAGATAAATTCAAGCGAAAGCGGAATTCTGAACGTGCCATAGCTGTCAGGATTACGTAAATAACTTGAGTTTATCATTGACGAGTTTAACCTTGGTACGTCTCCTTGTGGGCCTGCCTTCGCAGAACAACGAGAAACGACCAGGACCGGAAACCCAGGAGTCACTATTGAGTGATGGACAAATGAATTGTCTACCTGATGAATATACGTAGGCGAGACCGTGCCTCTGCTGTGAGCTGAAATATATTCACGGGATCCACTTTTCACTATTTGTATTTAATTTAAATATTAAATCTTTGTATTCTGTTTGGGGACTTACATATTGCATGATTTAGTGGGAGGGGCATTTTTAGATTAAAAATCCATGATCTAGTTTATGCTTTTGATATTATATGAAACTGCTTAATTTCTGCTAACCGTTTTTCGTGATCTATATGATAGATTGGCGATGGCGGCACAATCCACAAATCAGTTTGCGCGTATGCTTGATGCGAACAAACTGAAAGGCTTTGAGAACTTCGCCGACTGGGATTGGATTTGAGGATTGTCCTCGATTCCGAAAAGCTGGATATGTTCTTGAGGGTCCGTTGCCCCTTGCTGTGGGTGCGGATGCTTCGGAGGAGGAACGCCAAGTTTTTGAAACTTGGAAGGATGATGATTTAAGGGTTAAATCATACATCCTTAGTTCACTATCTCCAAAACTCAAGAAACAATATTATGGTATGCTAGATTCCTATAGTATGATGATGCGATTGAGACAATCGTTTGAGAACCAAGAACAAGTGATTGTTCACAAAGTCGCAATGGAACTGTTCCATGCGCGTCTGGATGAGGGGCAAGATGTTAGCCCACATGTTCTTCAGATGATTGATTTGATCGATCAGTTGAGGCAACATAATCTCATCTTGAATGACATTCTCGGTAGGAGTGTCATTCTTGGTTCGCTTCTAGCTTCATATCGCCAGTTCGTGATGTACTTCAACATGAATGGGACTGTCTGTACCTACTAGGAGCTACATAGAATGTTGCTCACGGCATAGAGGACCTTAAGAAGGGGAGTACCGACTCGCCCTCCACAAAACTACTTCTCTTCTGCTTCTTCCCAATGATGGCCCAAGGGAAAAGAAGAAGAAAGGAAAGGGAAAGAAGAAGAAGGCTTTTGGTCCTCAACAACAGGCGAAGATTGCTAAGCCCAAGAGGGCTTCTGAAGACAAATTCCACCACTGCGCCAAAGTCGGGCATTGGAAAAGGAACCGTCCTGATTACATCGCCCAGCTGAGGAGAGATAGAACATCTACATCAGGTATATTTATTTTTCCAGTTATTGATTTATCTTTGGCTTGTGAAGCCGTTACATCCAACTGGATTTTAGATTCTGCTTGTCCCATTCACATTTGCAATTCGTTGCAGGTGCTGAAGGAAAGAAAGGCTGAAGCCTAGGGAGATGCAGTTGCAGTTCGGAGTGGAGACTCTTTGGATGCAGTTGCAGTGTGAGTATGCGAGATCTCATTGCCGAATGGGACACTTTTGTAAATGAATGCCATTTTGTACCTGGATGTGTAGCTAATATTATATCACTTTTTGTATTGGATACATAAGGCTTTTGTATTAATATTAAGAATAGTTCTTATATTTATATGATAGAAATAATATTCAGATCCTTTGTGTCCAAACCAGCATGGTCATTATACATTGCAAACTTCAAAAGATATTTAAATACTGGAGTTACTAAAAGTAGTATACCTGTAATTAATTATACTGAAATTTGGCATATGGGCTTGGTTAATTGGCGTTAAACGCCTTACCCAATTGGTTAGGAATGGTTTGATACCAGATCTTACCATTGAATCCTATATCAACTTGTGAATCCTGTATTCAGGTAAGATGAGCAAAGCCTCATTTTCTGGTGTGGACACCGCCGCCACTAACTTACTGGAACTCGTACATTCTGATGTATGTGGTCCACTAAGTCAAACTGCTCACAGTGGTTATTCATACTTCGTTACCTTTACCGATAATCTGTCACGGTACGGTTATGTCTATTTGATGCGACATAAATCGGAAACCTTTGAAAAGTTTCAAAGAGTTCCGAAATGAAGTAGAAAAACAAACTGGTAAATATATTAAATGCCTTCGATCTCTGATCGATGCGGCGAATATATGAGTGGTGAGTTCATGGATTATATGAAGGAGAATGGAATTCTCGCTCAATATACTCCTCCCAGGTACTCCACAGCACAATGAAGTGTCTGAGAGGAGAAATCAGACTTTATTGGATATGGTCCTGATCATGTTGAGTTTCACAGATTTGCCCTATTACTTATGGGGCCTACTCTCTCTTAACATAACGCCGCACATCTTTTGAACAAGATTCCTTCAAAAGCTGTTCCTACGACTCCGTATCAGATATGGTTCGTAGGAGACCAAATCTTAATTATATTAAGGTTTGGGGTTGTCCCTGCCTATGTCAGGGTGACTCAGCAAGATAAGCTTTCGCCTCGAGGCAAAAGTTTAGGTTTGTCGGATATCCTTCGAATACGAGGGGATATATGTTCTATGATACCGAGCATCAAAATGTGTTCGTAGCTCGCTTTGCCAAATTTCTAGAAGTAGAATTTTTGTCAGAAGGTGGTAATCATAGACAGGTTGAGCTTGATGAAGTCTAACCTGAAAACAACGAACCAACAGAGGAACCTGAAGTTCAAGTAGATGAAGGACCTTCAATACACACACTCCGTAGTCGGAAAAGGTATCTAGACCTCCTGAACGCTTGTATTTTGATACAAGAAAAGAGTCTGGATGTTCTCTTAGTTGAAGAGACAGATCATTTCACCTATAGAGAATCGATGTTGGACATCGATTCCGTGAAATGGCAAAGTGCCATGAAATCCGAGATAGACTCAATGCATGAGAATCAAGTTTGGGACTTGGTTCCCTTTCCGGAAGGAATTGTTCCTATCGGTTTGTAAATGGGTTTTTAAAGAGGAAGCGCGGGCCTGACGGTAAGGTTGAAACTTACAAGGCCCGACTGGTTGCAAAAGGTTACACGCAGCGACCTGGCGTCGACTAACGATGAAACTTTTTCACCAGTAAGCAATGCTTACGTCTATTCGGATTTTGCTTTCTATAGCTGTGTGTATCATGACTACGAGATTTGGCAAATGGTATGTCAAAACGGCTTTTCTAAATGTATTTCTTGATGAAGAAATCTATATAGAACAGCCGGAAGGTTTTTGCGTTCAGCGAAAAATCGGGTATGGTATGTAAGCTTAAGAAGTCCATTTATGGCCTTAAACAAGCTTCACGAAGTTGGAATCTTCGATTTGACGAATTATTAGATCGTCTGGTTTTCTCAATAATTCGGAAGAATCCTGTGTGTATCATAGGCCAGTGGGAGCATGGTCGTATTTTTAGTCCCTATATGTTGATGACATCCTAATCATTGGGATGATTTAGGTATGTTACAAAGCGTCAAAGCATACCTCTGTAAGAATTTCTCCATGAAGGACCTGGGAGAAAGCTTCCTATGTTTTAGGGATAAAAACTCTATAGAGATAGACAAAGGAGGCT
>SKCR01034345.1:0-48339 GCA_019454045.1 Zanthoxylum bungeanum
GGGCGTTCGAATGTGGATGCATATTTTTCATGCACATAATATAATTTCCAGAAAAATGGCTATTAACACATGTAAATTTTCATCTAACAACACTTAAATTTTAATAAGTTCTTAAGATTGTTGGTATAATTAGTGTCATTAAACGAAGTTAAACATGCATCAAACAACTTAATCATTCAATATCATGCCAATATTAAACAAAAACCATAAAACTTAGAAAAACCTAAAAACTTGAAGATGCTGATGAAACAGAATCCAAGTCGAGTTGCCTCTGTCCTTAAGAAATTATGAGCCCCGCCTTGGTGCTCTACGGATGGTTTTGTGGCTAACGTTCTCCCAGGATCACTCGGATGCTTCTTGTTGAAGGGGCACTCCTTACACAAGAATTCAAACAAGGACAAATAGTGGAAACTCTCTTGACTTTAAATGATTTTCCTGGACAAGGAAGACTTGTATGTTTTTCTATATCCTAAGAATGAACCCAAAGCCTCTTTAAATAGGCATGGAAAGGTTCCTTTGAGAGTACCATTTGGTTTGGGGTGTAACCCTCCTAAGGATTATACATCTTCCCTAATGCCCTTTGAGGCCTAGAGTCTCATCCTTTCATTTAAGAGGACAGGTCCCAACATGTTTGTGTCTTTCCCTTAAGGCACAACCCAAATAACATGACCCTCCTACACTCATACTATATATTTAGAGAATTTACAACAAAAATTATATCAACCATATTCCTATTTATACTAACAATTTCACAACAATGAGAATTATAAAAACTAAATTAATCTAATGTAATCATATGGCAACTCAAATACATGAATTCATAAAATATTAATGACCAAGGATTACAACTATTGGGTGTATGTCATGGGCCGTGATGAGCAGTTAATATGCATATATTTACTGCCCTTTTATCTTAGTATTTTATATGTTATTTCGAGTTTTATGAGCGTTTTGATGTGTTTTGGGTTTATTTTACAGGTCAAAATCATATTACGGCTTAAACGGACTCAACAAGTGATGAATTGGGAAATAAGAATAAAAAATCAGGCCAAATTTCAGAGTCAGCATGCGCGTCTCGACCCTGGAAGCGCTTCGCAATGTGATGCTTCACAAAATCCAAGCAGAACGCACAAATTGTAGCGCGTCGCGATGCTGGCCTTGGCGCATCGTGACGGGCCGATGATGGAGCTGAGCGTTGCGACGCGCGTCGCAACACGAATGAATTTTCCAGATTAGTTCAAAACTCGATTTTTAACAAGAAAATACCATCTAGACCTCTTATATAAGTACAAGCTCATTCTAAAACCTAAAGAGAAGCCTCATAACATAATTTTGGAGGCTCAAAGCTTAGAAGAACTCGTAAAGCAAGGCATGAAAGGAGTTCTTAACCGGTGTTGGAGATTGAAGATGAAGATTACAAACAAGAGTTATTTCTTTGCTTTTCTCTCTAATTTATCTTTATGAGTTCTTGTCTTGTATTTATGATTAGCTTGCGTTTATTGAATATCATGAGAAGTTATAATCTAGGGTTGTAATAGATCCCAAACACATGTTTATTGATTAATTTGCATCATTTTATTCTTTTGGATTTGTTGTTGAATTATTTATTATTCTCTGTGTTGAATGCATGTTTTATTGTCTGGCCAACAATAAAATAGTTGTGGTAAATCCTTAGGAACGCGAGAGGAAATTGGATAAGTCTTGGGATAATAGCGCGTGAATTCTCATTCTTTTAAATAGATTTCCGTGCAAGAAAGACATATCTACATGGGGGCATGCGTACCAATATATTGACTTGACCTTAATGAATTTAGTTTAGGTTAATTTAACAAAGACATATAATAGATTGGCTTAGCTGAATATATAGTACATGAATCATCGAAAGAGCTTTTGTAAATACTTTTATTGTTCAGAGTAATAATGTTGGGAAGCGGCCGCGAGTGCGCGGCGGGAAATTAAAAATTATGATGTCGCTATCACTTTGCCCAAGACCCATTTGTTTTGATTATTCTACAAGCCTAGGCATGTTACTATATATTCTAAGCATAAAAACTCATAAAACATGCAAAGAACATAAACCTCAACATGCTAACTATCATAAGAACTCTAATTAAAATAAAGAAAGAAAAAGACTTACTTGAACCGAAGACTCCTCCAGTCCTCCCTCCAATCTACAAGCTTTTCTCGAACTCAGCAAGCTCTTCCACGTTCCAAAGAGCCACCCAAGTGTGTGGCCTCCAAAGGTGCACACACCAAAGCCAAAACTCAACGGCAAGACTACGCCTTGAGTGCACGGGTATTTTGCCCTTGGTGCTAGCCTAGGCAAATACCTCAAAACTTTTAACTCGAGGTTCCTCTAGTCAATTAGACTTAAGGATCCTCAAAATCAGTGGCTTACTCTTAAACTTTAGAGTTGCTCACTTATATAAACCCAAGATATGAAAGGTTTGGTGAAAAAATTTGTAAAGAATTCTTTGGGTTTATATAGGTGCTCCAAAGACAACAAAAATAATTAAGAATCCGATGTGGGATAAAATCTAATTTAATCTTAGCCATTGGATCTTAATTTAGTGGTTTAATGAGATTATAAAACCCTAATAAGAGTTTGGGCCGAATTGGAATTCAAAACAAATAACAAATAAAAAATTAACTATTCACATTACTATTCACGTTAATTTCACGTTATTTATTATTTATTCCAATTCCCAAAGTGCCCCTATCGTCATTCACCAATCCCTAAGCCACTATGGAACCTCATAAATGATCTGTTCAATAATTAAACACATTGAACCATTTATGAACAATTCTACAGCAATCATATATGCTGTTAAATTTGTATTGTGCACTGTTAACCATTGATTTCGACTTTGTTGTGTGTGACCTTCTGGGTTCCCCTCAAGTTGGACATGAAATGAATCGTGATAATTTAATCGAACATAAATTATCCTCCGATCAGATGGTCGTTCGATTTCAATGACCAAGGTTGACATCTAGCAACATGCCAATACCCCAAATGAGAAGGAAATATATATACCCATTCTGTATGCGATTTACATATGATACGGTTCCTCGCCTCACTGTATCCCAACCTTTTGACCTAGGGTATGGAAAATGTCTACCCATATAGTCAAAGGTATGATGTTGATAGTGTCATGAATCGTGCTAACCAAAGAATCTCACATGATTCTTCCGCTGCGGCCACAGTCTCAAGCACTGATCACACATATCAACCCGCGAACTGGAATACTACTCTTATAAGAAAATATTATCCGAGAGAGTGGCGATTCTCTGTTGTATCTTTACAAACTTCATGTGTTTCAACAAATGACCCAATCATACCCTTATGACCGGATCTTTTGAACCGGGGAAGGAGAATGTCAAAGTTATTTGATCCACACATAAGATTGTAAAGACCTCAAGTCTAAGGACTAGTCATACAATCGATACATGAAAGTTCTCACAGACACATGGGATAAACACTCCATGTGAAAACTTTCGGCGGTCAGTTCGATGGACACGAGCAACTCATGCATCCATGTGATACACCAAGCGGACGGATCTCCGCTAGTAGCCTATGAGATCGGCTACCCCTTAAGGGCGGATCATATCATCATGCTAGTCTCTCCGCTTTGTGAACGCCCAGATTATTCACAAAACTATGACTAGGAACGTTTAAGAGTAATGATTCTCATAAGGCGTGGAAGCCATCATCTTATTACTCCAAGGGCTTTATTACAGTGTTGATGATTCATATAAGTTATGTAAGACACGTATAATAAAGATTGTCATTTTATTAATTAATGAAAATATTACAAATACATGTACATATAGCCCATCCACAAGTTGGGTATAGGGCATATCCCTAACAATCTCCCACTTGCACTATAGCCAACTAGTATGAATCTGGACACCATACTCTCGGGTGTGCCTATCATGCTTTTGTTGAGTCAGCCCTTTAGTCAGAGAATCTGCAAGATTATCTTCTGTGGGTATTTTCTCTATAATAACTTCTTTTCTCTCAACAATCTCCCTGATGAGATGAAATCGCTGTCTGGTTATTCTATGCTTGATTGGTGGGACCTGGTTCCTTTGATTGAGCAATGGCGCCCGTGTTGTCACAGTACATCGTGACGCCATTCTTTATCGCGGGAAGCACTTCCAGCTCCGTGATGAACTTCTTTATCCAGACTGCTTCTTTAGCTGCCTCAGATGCTGCAATATACTCGGCTTCAGTGGTGGAGTCTGCTGTAGTTGACTGCTTTGAGCTTTTCCAACTGACAGCACCGCCATTCAAAGTAAACAGATATCCTGTTTGTGATCTGCTGTCATCCCTATCGGTCTGAAAGCTCGCATCACAGTAACCAATGACTTTCATCTCAGAACAATCTCCGTATGTCAAAAACACATCCTTAGTTCTTCTCAGATACTTGAGGATTGTTTTGACAGCTGCCCAGTGTTGCTCACCAGGATTTGCCTGATACCTGCTCGTTATGCTAAGAGCATAAGAGACATCAGGTCTTGTACATAGCATGGCGTACATGATCGATCCTATTGCTGAAGCATAAGGGATCCTACTCATACGCTCTCTATCTGAAGGAGTATGTGGACATTGCTCCTTAGATAATTTGATTCCATGACAAGTAGGTAAATTACCTCTTTTGGAATCTTCCATTTTGAATCTTTTCAAAACTTTATCTATGTACGTAGATTGAGAAAGTCCTAACAACCTCTTAGATCTATTACGGTAGATCTTAATGCCGAGGATGTAGGCTGCTTCTCCCAAATCTTTCATGGAGAAATTCTGAGATAACCATTGCTTGGTGGCTTGCATCATGGGAATATCATTCCCGATGATTAATATGTCATCGACATATAATACAAGAAATACAACAGCACTCCCACTACTTTTCCTGTAAACACAAGGCTCGTCTACATTTTTGATGAAGTCAAATTCTTTGATTGTCTCATCAAATCGTATATTCCAACTTCTGGAGGCTTGCTTGAGTCCATAAATGGATCGTTTAAGCTTGCATACTTTATTATGATCATCCTTAGATGCAAAACCCTCAGGTTGTGTCATATAGACTTCCTCTACGAGGTTCCCATTAAGGAAAGTTGTTTTGACATCCATCTGCCAAATCTCATAATCAAAGTGTGCAGCTAGTGCCAGTAAAATTCGAATGGACTTTATCATTGCAACAGGCGAGAAGGTTTCGTCATAGTCAATTCCTTGGATTTGTCTATAACCTTTCGCCACCAACCTAGCCTTATAGGTTTGGATGTTGCCTTCTGCATCAGTTTTACGCTTGTAAATCCACTTGCAGCCTATGGGTTTTATCCCTTCAGGTGCATCCACCAAGTCCCAGACTTGATTCTGATACATAGAGTCTATTTCGGATTTCATGGCCTCAAGCCACTTGACTGAATCAATGTCACGCATTGCTTCGTCATAACTGGTGGGATCGTCATTATCAATGACCTGATCATGTTCCTCATCAATATGGAAACCATATCTTTCAGGCTCATGTCTTTCCCTACCAGACCTTCTAAGTTCATAACCTTGTGGTTGTTCCGTCGCTGCCCTTTTGAGGGGCCTGGGGTTTAGTTCTATGTTAGTTTGTTCTTCTCGTACCTCATCGAGGTCAAGTCTACTCCCACTATATTTCTTGAGAAGGAATTCATTCTCTAGAAATTTAGCATTTCGTGAGACAAATGTTCTTTGTTCATTTGGGACGTAGAACACGTATGCTCTTGAGTTCAAGGCATATCCTACAAACTTACATTTAACTGCCCTATCATCCAATTTGTTAGTTTGTGTGAGCTTAACATATGCGTCACATCCCCAAACTCTTAGATAACTAAGACTAGGACGTTTCCCAGACCATAACTACTCATATGGTGTTTGACTAACAGTCTTGGAAGGAACTTGGTTTAGTAGTAGTGTTGCAGTTTCTAAAGCAAGACCCCAAAATGAAAGAGGTAGATCCGTGTCTGGCATCATTGATCGGACCATATCTAATAATGTCCGATTTCTCCTTTCGGAGACCCCATTATGCTGTGGAGTTCCCGGAGGAGTCCACTGGGAAACAATGCCATTTTCTCTCAAGTAATCTTGAAATTCGTCGCTTAAGTATTCACCACCTCGGTCAGACCTTAGTGACTTAATACTTTTATTAAGCTGGTTTTCTACTTCAGCTTTGAAGTCTTTGAATTTCTCAAAGGCTTCAGATTTGTACCGCATAAGGTACACATACCCATATCGCGAGTGATCATCGATAAAGGTAATGAAGTAGGAGAATCCACCTCTAGCGGTGACTGACATTGGTCCGCATACATCAGAGTGTATAAGTTCTAATGTCTCCGCTGCACACTGTCATTTACCTTTGAAGGGTAATTTGGTCATTTTAAGAAAGTAAACAAGACTCACAAGTTCCATAAGGTTCATATTTGAAGGGTCTGAAATACCCATCCTTATGTAGCTTAGTTAATCTTGTTTCATTGATATGACCTAAGCGACTGTGCCATAGAAGTGATTCATTGAGATTATTCGAGTTAACCTTGTATATATTAGAGGTTGAAAATTCTTTGTTAGTTTGTAAGACATAGATACCATTATTCAAAATACCATCTCCATATTTTATTTCATTGAAATAAATAGAACATTCATTACAACTTATTAGGCATGAAAAGCCTTTATTACATAAAGAAGAAATTGAAATGATGTTCTTTACTAGAGAAGGTACATAAACACAATCTTCTAAGTCTAAAACTAAACCATTCGGAAAAACTAATGAATAAGTCCCCACGCACAATGCAGCCAGTTTTGCTCCATTACCCATGCGTAAGTCAACCTCCCCATGACGGAGTCTCCTACTGTTTCTCAGGCCCTGCACATTGTTACACAAGTGAGTCCCACAACCGGTGTCAAGCACCCAAGTAGAAGGTTCAGAGTTTTGAGAATATAGTTCAATCATATACAACATACCTGAAGCATTGGGCTTCTTGGCCTCTTGGGCTTCCCTAGCTTCCTTGGCTTTCAAGGATCTGTAGTCTTTCTTCCAATGACCCTTCTTTCCACAAAAGAAACATTTACTTTCCCCTTTTTCTTCTCCACCTTACCATTGGGCTTTAGGTGATCTGGAGCCTTGGCCTTGCCCTTATTTTTCTTTGGGCCTCGTGGCTTCAGGTCCGTACCCGTAAGCATGACGGAGGTTTTAAGCTCCGGTTTCAAGTCATTCTCTGCTTGCTTTATCAGATTGTGCAATTCTGCTAAAGTAGCTTCTTTATCAGACAGATGAAACTGCATAATAAAGTTAGAGAAGTCTTTTGGTAAGGACTGAAGAATTAGATCGTGACCTATCTCATGATCCATGATGAACCCGAGGTTGGCCAATTTTTCAATGTGGCCAATCATCTTAAGCACATGTCCACTAACAGATCCTTCCTTATACCTTGTTTGGAATAAGGCACATGACACTTGGAATCTCACGGTATGAACGGAAGTTGCATACAACTCCTTCAAGTGAAAGATGATGGTTTGAGCATCCATATCTTCGTGAGCTTTCTGAAGTTCGTCCGACATAGAGCCAAGCATTATGCAAACTGCTTGCTCATCATCATCGACGTGTTTCTTCCAAGCATCAAATGTTTTTGGTCAGCATCTTCTGCGGGTTCAGGGGAAATGGTCTTTCAAGAACATAGAAAATCTTTTCTTGTCGTAAGACAATTTTAAGGTTTCTAAACCAGTCATTGTAGTTGTCCCCTTTGAGCTTATGCTCATCAAGGATGGAACGAAGTGATACTCTGTTGCCATTTGAATGTTTGTGAAATATTTTAACCCACCTGTTAAGAGAGAATGTTAAAATTAGGAATATGTTTTCATTAATGTTTCATAATAACATGGGCTTTTAATATTATGAAGTTGCTCCCACTCAATTGTTTTAAAATTTTAAGCAAATCGCATCAACCCCAATATGATGGATTTCTTGTGGGCAAGGATCCCATTATCATCATTTCATAACTCCGACTAGGGCCGGTCGTTATAAAATACGATAATTAGGTAGGTTCCCAACCAATTTATGATATAAATCACAATTCCTTGATCATTGGGTTGGGCAATCAAACATGCCATAGCTTATGCTAGTCCTTGTGGACACCCAATCTTTGCCACTAAGTTATAAGACCACGCCTAAGGGTCGCTGCGTCTTATGACTCAGAAAAGTCAAACCATTGTCAATAGTACGATTTAGGGACAAATTGGTATTGGTCAGTCTGGTAAAGCCTAGTCCTGCCAATATTTAAGCCCTTTGGGTCTATACTTTACAATGGGAGGCAAATTTTAGACTTAAATTATTATTGAGGATTTTAGCAAGTTTAAGTGAATAACTGTCAAATGGATTCCTCCATTGAAAATTCCCCAGAGGGAGGGTGGAGCGAACTCTCTTAAATACCCTTACCTCTTAGGCTCTTATTGCCTTGGTGACAGGAATAAACAATAGATCCTCCAAATTAGTCCAACACTTTAAATATGCTTTAAGGTAAGCTTTGAGTAAATGATTATCTAGATGTCTTCACAGCTTTTCCTTTTGGCTATAAAAAGGTAGTGAGTGAAGGAAGACACCAAATCATTATCTAACTCTAGTAATACCTTTGGTTAAATTAACTTTAGTTTGGAAAGTTTTATTAACGCCTTGGTCCCACCCCACTTGTATCTTTTATAATGTCTTTTATTATAAACAAGTGATTTATATTTATTAGCCTTAAAGGTAATAAATCTCTAAGTTCATCACGGAATAATTACTTAGCTAAGGGATAAGCAATACACTCTCTATTTCCTTAGAAAGTCTCTAGATGCTTGCACCCTAAAATAATCATGCCAATTCTAATCATACATAGAATCATCAAGCATATGAGTTTTAATATGTTGGAATTATTTTAGGCATTAAATAACTTTGATTAATATTTAATTATGATATTGCATTTTATTTTATTCAAATAAATTTACTATTCACATTTTTTACAGATGCGTGAACTTTAAATGCAATTTCACAATTCAAATCTTAACCAAATCATGCAAAACTTGTGCCTAAAAGTAAGTTCAGGGTGTTAGCTTTCCAACGAGCTTTTACACACCCAATTTCGAGTTCAAATGAGAGAGAACTAATCAAAACAAAAACGGCGCGCTGATACCACTGTTGGGAAGCGGCCGCGAGTGCGCAGCGGAAAATTAAAAATTATGATGCCGCTATCCCTTTGCCCAAGACCCATTTGTTTTGATTATTCTACAAGCCTAGGCATGTTACTATATATTCTAAGCATAAAAACTCATAAAACATGCAAAAACATAAACCTAAACATGCTAACTATCATAAGAACTCTAATTAAAATAAAGAAAGAAAAAGACTTACTTGAACCGAAGACTCCTCCAGTCCTCCCTCCAATCTACAAGCTTTTCTCGAACTCAGCAAGCTCTTCCACGTTCCAAAGAGCCACCCAAGTGTGTGGCCTCCAAAGGTGCACACACCAAAGCCAAAACTCAACGGCAAGACTACGCCTTGAGTGCACGGGTATTTTGCCCTTGGTGCTAGCCTAGGCAAATACCTCAAAACTTTTAACTCGAGGTTCCTCTAGTCAATTAGACTTAAGGATCCTCAAAATCAGTGGCTTACTCTTAAACTTTAGAGTTGCTCACTTATATAAACCCAAGATATGAAAGGTTTGGTGCAAAAATTTGTAAAGAATTCTTTGGGTTTATATAGGTGCTCCAAAGACAACAAAATTAATTAAGAATCCGATGTGGGATAAACTAATTTAATCTTAGCCATTGGATCTTAATTTAGTGGTTTAATGAGATTATAAAACCCTAATAGAGTTTGGGCCGAATTGGAATTCAAAACAAATAACAAATAATAAAAAATGTACTATTCACATTTTTATTTATTTATTTATTCCAATTCCCAAAGTGCCCATATCATCATTCACCAATCCCTAAGCCACTATGGAACCTCATAAATGATTTTTTCAATAATTAAACACATTGAACCATTTATGAACAATTCCTACAACAATCATATATGCTGTTAAATTTGTACTGTGCACTGTTAACCATTGATTTCGACTTTGTTGTGTGTGACCTTTTGGGTCCCCTCAAGTTGGACATGAAATGAATCGTGATAATTTAATCGAACATAAATTATCCTCCGATCAGATGGTCGTTCGATTTCAATGACCAAGGTTGACATCTAGCAACATGCCAAGGCCCCCAAATGAGAAGGAAATATATATCCCATTCTGTATGCGATTTACATATGATACGGTCCCTCGCCTCACTGTATCCCCACGTTTGACCTAGGGTATGGAAAATGTCTACCCATATAGTCAAAGGTATGATGTTGATAGTGTCATGAATCGTGCTAACCCAAGAATCTCACATGATTCTTCCGCTGCGCCACAGTCTCAAGCACTGATCACACATATCAACCCGCGAACTGGAATACTACTCTTATAAGAAAATATTATCCGAGAGAGTGGCGATTTTCTCTGTTGTATCTTTACAAACTTCATGTGTTTCAACAAATGACCCAATCATACCCTTATGACCGGATCTTTTGAACCGGGGGGAGAATGTCAAAGTTATTTGATCCACACATAAGATTGTAAAGACCTCAAGTCTAAGGACTAGTCATACAATCGATACATGAAAGTTCTCACAGACACATGGGATAAACACTCCATGTGAAAACTTTCGGCGGTCAGTTCGATGGACACGAGCAACTCATGCATCCATGTGATACACCAAGCGACGGATCTCCGCTAGTAGCCTATGAGATCGGCTACCCCACTTAAGGGCGGATCATATCATCATGCTAGTCTCTCCGCTTTGTGAACGCCCAGATTATTCACAAAACTATGACTAGGAACGTTTAAGAGTAATGATTCTCATAAGGCGTGGAAGCCATCATCTTATTACTCCAAGGGCTTTATTACAGTGTTTGATGATTCATATAAGTTATGTAAGACACGTATAATAAAGATTGCCATTTTATTAATTAATGAAAATATTACAAATACATGTACATATAGCCCATCCACAAGTTGGGTATAGGGCATATCCCTAACAAAGAATTCATAACAACAATCCAAATTGAAAGGATGAAAATGCTAAACTCATTGTTTGCGTTGCTTATGTAAGTTTACACCCTGGATACTTCTATCATATAATGTGTTTCCCCAAAAGTTATTATCGTTGCTTTTTTAGATTTTTTAGTTGGTTTTAAATTAGGTTAATCAACTCTGATTTAGGATATTAATGTAGCTCTAGTTTAAGTAAGTTAGTTTTAATATTAATAAGAAATAATAGTCTTTGTTAGGTACGCATATCTGACTTTTGTCACTAATAGGTGCGTTTAGTTGCGGTAGTAAAATTACACATCAAGTTTTGGTGCCTTTGCAAAGGGAATTATTTTATATTTTCGTTATTATATTAATAAAAACCATTATACTTACTTAGCTAAACACCAATATTATTTTTCTTTATCTTTTTGTCTGTTTTTGTTATTTTTCTTTGACTTCAGACTCATAAACGACAAACAACCTGAAACACTGGAAGTAGTAGCGTCAAATCCCAATTCAAGATAAGACAATATCGATCATTGATGGACTTATATCCTGTATCGTCTTACCTCTCATTCAGGCCAACCGTGCGATATCAAAACCTGTATTCAAATGATGTAGCAATCTGTACAGTTTGAGGTGGCCCGAATGATGATCCTAATGCCCATGTACGCAATTTCCTGGAAATATGTAGCACTTTCAACTTCAATAGAGGGGCAGAAGAAGCAGTCCGCTTATGAGTTTTCCATAAAATTCCAATACTCATTAAAGGATATAGCGAATGGATGGCTCCAGTCGCTACCACGGGATCTATCATTACATGGGCAGGCTTGGCCACTAAGTTTCCCGTGCCAAGTATTTTCCTCCCGCCAAAATAATAAAACTGCATAATGGCATCATGTCATTCACGTAATATGATTCAGAGTCCTTATACGAGACGTTTTTGAGATATAAAGACCTGTTGCCAAATGTCTACACCCACACCATGACTTACTAAATGACTACAAGTCCAACCTTCTACAATGGGCTTAATGGCATGATAAAGACCACAGTAAAGACGCAGCGGCTGGAGGTGAACTATGGCCAAATATGAGAATGTCGCATGGGATATACTGAAAGAGATGGCTAATAAAACTCTTTATGGCTATTGAAAGAAGTATTCAACAGCTAGGCACAGTTGTCCAAAGGTTAGAGCTAAATATAACCATGAATGTCAAGCTTGACCAAATATGCAAATGTCTAGAGATCGTCAGTATGTAAGCTGTGAACAATGCTGGAGCGACAAGTGCATGGAGTGGACAAGTACAGAATGGGGAGCCCTACACTCCACATGACAAGTCTGCTAATTATGTCAACAATAACAACAGACAATGCCACTGCCCCTACTCAAATAGCTGCACTCCAATTTTATGCTTGAATTAACCAAATTAAAAGCACTAATATTTGCTCTCTCTAAACCCTTTCAAGCTTGGAAGCCAAATCCTAAAAATGAAATAATAATTTTCCATTTTTTTTTACTCTTAGCCAAATTTCATGCTTATTATGAGGATGGGCATTTTGATAATTTTGATAAGATTAATTATGGTTAAAATTGATGCCAAATGACATCAATACATATATTATTTAGCCATGTAAAAGCTTATCATATAAGCTTTCAAAAGAATTTCCAAGTATATTTTTAATAAATATTATTTTAAATTAATTAAATAATTATTTATTGACATGTGTCAAAATTTAATTGAATCTAATGTGACATGATCCAGGACGATAAGGAAAAAGACCCATTACAAGTACCAGAATTGCCAATTATGAGGCAGAGGACCAAAAGACTCAGAGAAGCAATGACGGGATTAGTTCAGAGTTTTATGGTCGATTGCAACAAACAATAGAGACGCATGTGGGCTTCAATAGAAGAGGGCCCAAAGCCACTTCAATTGGCCCAAATCAGTTTTGAATGAAGCTTCAAAGGCCTTTGAAGACTTTGGTATTGTTGGAATTTAGCCTTTAGGGGCATTGTTGTCTTTATGCCTTTAGGGGCATTGTTTCTTTATGCCTTTAGGGTTTCTCTTTGTAACACTATTTAAGCTTTTCTTCTTTTTCATTTTGAGGACAATCAACGAAATTTGTAAAACTCAAAAGCTTAAAACTTTGCCTATGGTCGAATTCTTGTAAGGGAGGGATTCCCCTTTTCAAGTTTGAATCGACTTATCTAAGTTTGGCAACTTAGTGGCATCTCCATTGCTAGCAAAACACTACAAAGAATCATCTTAAAGGTTCTTAAGGGCAAGTTCTTTGTGGTCTTCTTTGTGGCATTGGAAGGGTTTTGTTTCTACAAAATCAAATTCGTGGTTCTTGGGGTTCTGTCCGTTGCTTGGGGTTTGCTTGGATTTCGAATCCAAGTGGGTTTCTTGTCATTTGGTATCTATAGCTCAGGGTTCCAAGGTCTGATTTTTCCTATCTTTTCTTTTTTGTTTGATTCTATTTTTATTTTCGTTCTTTATTATTTTCGTTTCAGTTCTTGTTGGATCTTGTTTCTGTTTTCGTTTTGTTTATTTCTGGATCTGGTTTTGTTGTGTTCTGCAAATCAGTTCATCTGTTATCATTTTCCAGTTCTGGGTTTTTGTTGTGTTTTTCATATAAGTTCGTCATACACATTCTGTTCTTTAGCATATGTTGAAGAAATAAGCATGTTCTTTGGAGGCTGTGTGACTTGTTTCTAAAACCCTAGTGAAGTGTAAAAGAAAAGGAAAATAAACCATCAGATTCAGACTCTGAAATCAGACACTGAAACTTAGACTCTGAAATCAGACCCTAAAACTTAACCTCTGAAATCAGACTCTGAATTCAGACCCTGAAACTCAACCTCTGAAATCAGACTCTAAAAACTTAGCCTTTGAAATCTGACTCTGAATTCAGACCCTGAAACTCAACCTCTGAAATCAGACTCTAAAAACTTAGCCTTTGAAATCTGACTCTGAAATCAGACCATAAAACTTAACCTCTGAAATCAGACTCTGAATTCAGACCCTGAAACTCAACCTCTGAAATCATACTCTAAAAAATTAGCCTTTGAAATCTGACTCTGAATTCAGACCTTGAAACTCAACCTCTGAAATTAGACTCTAAAAACTTAGCCTTTGAAATCTGACTATGAAATCAGACCCTGAAACTTAGTCTCTGAAATCAGACCCTGAAGATTAGCGTCTGAAAATCAGACTCTGAAATCAAACCCTGAAAAGTAACATCTGAAATCAGACCCTGACAAGTAGCCTCTGAAATCAGACCCTGAAAAGTAACCTCTGAAATCAGACACTGACCAATAGCCTCTGAAATCAGACCATGACCAAAAGCCTCTGAAATCAGACCCTGAAAAATCAGCCTCTGAAATCAGAACCTAAATCAGCCTCTGAAATCAGAAACATAATCAGCTACTGAAATCAGAACCTTCAACAGCTTCTAAAGTTATAAAAAAAAAGGGACTTGAGTGATAGTGATCACTTGAGTAAAAAAAAAAGAGTAAAAAAGTGAAATTTTTTGGTTGAATTTTGTTTGTTCCATATTATCATTTGGGTGTCCGTGAAGGGTATTCCATCAAATTTTCTATAGAGGTGCCAAATTTTCTCCTGAAATTGCATACGACCGTGAATTTGCATGCTTATTTTTTTTTTCTATTGTGCTAATTGTTTACTTCTATATTCTAATTACTATAGCTTAAGTATTATTGATTGAGTCTTCGTCATTGCTATTCATGTTCACATTTTGTTTCCACCTACCCTATATATATATATATATATATATATATATATATATTATATATATATATATATATATATATATCTATATATATATATATATATTATTGGGTCAGTTGTGTTTCATGCTAGCTTGAGGACTACACTTGGTTTTGTATTCTTGGATTGAGTGTGATTCACATTTGAATTGAGGAAGAACTCAAGAGTGGTAAAAGGTAGTGATTATGATCACTGTATCAGGTAAAAGCCAATAGAGTGCAAACACGAGTGGAGTGATAACATTCGAGTGTAAACACGTGAGATTGTGAGGATTTACATATTTGCTTTACTTTCTTGTTATTTCTAATCAGTTTGTTAGTGTTGAGATGACAGGTCTAACCACTGATGAAAAGCTCGAAGCTTTGGATAGGAAATTTACAGATATGATGGAGAACATAATACTGCTTTGGAGAGATTGTCCAAGAGTGTAGAGAGTATTCAAACTGGTAGCGGTCCTAGAGCACCACCACCCCAGCATATACCACCACCTCAGAATGTACCACCACCTCATAATGTGCCACCTCGCCGTGTACCACCACATTATGTACCGCCAAATGAAGAGGAAACTGAAAATGAGTTTGATGATTTTGATAGTCTTGATGATGTTGAGGAGAGATTTCAGCATGGGCATGATAGGAGGCCTAATATGAGGTTTGATAGGAGGAATGATATGAGGGATAGACGGTTTGATGATAGAGGTGCATTTGATGCCAAAAGAGGGGATTATGATAGGAGGGAATATGGTAGACGAGGAGATATAGATGGTGATCTAGGTTGCATCAAGATAAAAATACCAATATTCCACGACAAGAATGATAGTGAAGCTTATTTAGAATGGGAAAAGAAAATAGAATTGATTTTCAGCTGTCATCACTACTCAGACGAGAAGAAGATCAATCTGGCAGCAATTGAGTTTACCGATTATGGTATGATTTGGTGGGATCAGCTTGTCTCTACTACTCGAGGAGAAATTATGGGAGACCAGTTCAGACATGAGCATAACTTAGAGGTCTCATGAGAAAGAGATTTATAACCCAGCCATTACTATAGGGAATTGTATCAGAAACTACAACATCTGTATCAGGGGACTAAGAGTGTTGATGTCTATTACAACACGAGATGGAAGTTGCCATGATCAGGGCAAATGTAATTGAGTTTACCGATTATGCTATGATTTCTAGGGGGCTTGATAGAGAGATTGCAACATGGGTGAGTTTGCATCACTATTTTGATTTGGAGATATGCTTCACATGGCTATCAAGGTAGAAAGGCAACTCAAGAAAATGTCAACATCCAGATTTGGTACTCAGGCTACTTCTGCATGGAAGGGAAATGGGCTCCGAATGAGAAGCGAGATGGAGGCTTTGACAAGCCTATAGGCGAGTTCAGGGGAGGCTTTAATAAGCCTAGGCCCGAACCTAGTGCCAAAGTAAAGATGCTGCAGAACGGAGCAAAACTAGATCAAAACCTGAGGGTTCAGCTACTAGAACTAAGGATGTAAAGTGTTTCAAATGTTTGGGCATGAGACACTATGCTTCACAATGTCCCAATAGGCGTACCTTAGTGAATGATAAAAAAAGTGGAGATGTGTACTCTACCGATAGTGAGGTTGAGGAGGAGATTCCAGAGTAAGAGGATGCTAGTGACCATGAGGGAGCTGCATACCTGCTGAATAACTTATCCTTAGTTATCAAGCGTGATTTGAGTGCACATGTTGTAGAAGATGAGAGTGTGCAGCAGAGGGAGACCATATTCCATACTAGGTGCTGTGTGAATGGCAAGAGGTGTAGTATGATCTTAGATGGGGGCAGTTGTACTAATGTTGCTAGCATATCGTTGATTGAGAGATTGTGGCTGAGTTGCTTGAGACACCCGAAGCCTTACAAGTTGCAGTGGTTAATTGATTGTGGGGAAATAAGTGTGATAAAGCAGCTTTGGATAAGAAATTTACAGATATGATGGAGAACATGAATATTCTTTGGAGAGATTGTCCAAGAGTGTAGAGAGTATTCAAACTAGTAGCGGTCCTAGAGCACCACCACCCCAGCATATACCACCACCTCAGAATGTACCACCACCTCATAATGTGCCACCTCGCCGTGTACCACCACAGTATGTACCGCCAGATGAAGAGGAAACTGAAAATGAGTTTGTGATCTGATAGTCTTGATGATGTTAAGGAGAGATTTCCAGCCTGGGCATGATATGAGGCCTAATAGGAGGTTTGATAGGAGGAATGATATGAGGGATAGACGGTTTGATGATAGAGGTGCATTTGATGCCAGAAGAGGGGATTATGATAGGAGGGATGGTAACCGAGAGATATAGATGGTGATCTAGGTTGCATCAAGATCAAGATACCAACATTCCACGCAAGAATGATCCTGAAGCTTATTTAGAATGGGAAAAGAAAATAGAATTGATTTTCAGCTGTCATCATACTCAGACGAGAAGAAGATCAATCTGGCAGCAATTGAGTTTACCGATTATGGTATGATTGGTGGGATCAGCTTGTCTCTACTCGGAGGAGAAATTATGGGAGACCGGTTCAGACATGAGCATAACTTAGAGGTCTCATGAGAAAGAGATTTATACCCAGCCATTACTATAGGGAATTGTATCAGAAACTACAACATCTGTATCAAGGGAGTAAGAGTGTTGATGACTATTACACCGAGATGGAAGTTTCCATGATCAGGGCAAATGTAATTGAGTTTACCGATTATGCTATGATTTCTAGGGGGCTTGAATAGAGAGATTGCAAACATGGTGGAGTTGCATCACTATGTTGATTTGAAGGATATGCTTCACATGGCTATCAAGGTAGAAAGGCAACTCAAGAAAATGTCAACATCCAGATTTGGTACTCAGGCTACTTCTGCATGGAAGGGAAAATGGGCTCCGAATGAGAAGCGAGATGGAGGCTTTGACAAGCCTAGAGGCGAGTTCAGGGGAGGCTTTAATAAGCCTAGGGCCGAACCTAGTGCCAAAGGTAAAGATGCTGCAGAACCGAGCAAAACTAGATCAAAACCTGAGGGTTCAGCTACTAGAACTAAGGATGTAAAGTGTTTCAAATGTTTGGGCATGAGACACTATGCTTCACAATGTCCCAATAGGCGTACCTTAGTGAATGATAAAAAAAGTGGAGAGGTGTACTCTACCGATAGTGAGGTTGAGGAGGAGATTCCAAAGTAGGAGGATGCTAGTGACCATGAGGGAGCTGCATACCTGCTGAATAACTTATCCTTAGTTATCAAGCGTGATTTGAGTGCACATGTTGTAGAGGATGAGAGTGTGCAGCAGAGGGAGAACATATTCCATACTAGGTGCTGTGTGAATGGCAAGAGGTGTAGTATGATCTTAGATGGGGGCAGTTGTACTAATGTTGCTAGCATATCGTTGATTGAGAGATTGTGGCTGAGTTGCTTGAGACACCCGAAGCCTTACAAGTTGCAGTGGTTAAATGATTATGGGGAAATAAGTGTGATAAAGCAGCTTTGGATAAGAAATTTACAGATATGATGGAGAACATGAATACTGCTTTGGAGAGATTGTCCAAGAGTGTAGAGAGTATTCAAACTGGTAGCGGTCCTAGAGCACCACCACCCCAGCATATACCACCACCTCAGAATGTACCACCACCTCATAATGTGCCACCTCGCCGTGTACTACCACAGTATGTACCGCCAGATGAAGAGGAAACTGAAAATGAGTTTGATGATTCTGATAGTCTTGATGATGTTGAGGAGAGATTTCAGCCTGGGCATGATAGGAGGCCTAATAGGAGGTTTGATAGGAGGAATGATATGAGGGATAGACGGTTTGATGATAGAGGTGCTTTTGATGCCAATAGAGGGGATTATGATAGGAGGGAATATGGTAGACGAGGAGATATAGATGGTGATCTAGGTTGCATCAAGATCAAGATACCAACATTCCACATCAAGAATGATCCTGAAGCTTATTTAGAATGGGAAAATAAAATAGAATTGATTTTCAGCTGTCATCACTACTCAGACGAGAAGAAGATCAATCTGGCAGCAATTGAGTTTACCGATTATGGTATGATTTGGTGGGATCAGCTTGTCTCTACTCGGAGGAGAAATTATGGGAGACCAGTTCAGACATGAGCATAACTTAGAGGTCTCATGAGAAAGAGATTTATACCCAGCCATTACTATAGGGAATTGTATCAGAAACTACAACATCTGTATCAGGGGACTAAGAGTGTTGATGACTATTACACCGAGATGGAAGTTGCCATGATTAGGGCAAATGTAATTGAGTTTACCGATTATGCTATGATTTCTAGGGGGCTTGAATTGAGAGATTGCAAACATGGTGGAGTTGCATCACTATGTTGATTTGGAGGATATGCTTCACATGGTTATCAAGGTAGAAAGGCAACTCAAGAAAATGTCAACATCCAGATTTGGTACTCAGGCTACTTCTGCGTGGAAGGGAAAATGGGCTCCGAATGAGAAGCGAGGAGGCTTTGACAAGTCTAGAGGCGAGTTCAGGGGAGGCTTTAATAAGCCTAGGGCCGAACCTAGTGCCAAAGGTAAAGATGCTGCAGAACCGAGCAAAACTAGATCAAAACCTGAGGGTTCAGCTACTAGAACTAAGGATGTAAAGTGTTTCAAATGTTTGGTCATGGGACACTATGCTTCACAATGTCCCAATAGGCGTACCTTAGTGATTGATAAAAAAAGTGGAGAGGTGTACTCTACCGATAGTGAGGTTGAGGAGGAGATTCCAGAGTAGGAGGATGCTAGTGACCATGAGGGAGCTGCATACCCGCTGAATAACTTATCCTTAGTTATCAAGCGTGATTTGAGTGCACATGTTGTAAAGGATGAGAGTGTGCAGCAGAGGGAGAACATATTCCATACTAGGTGCTGTGGAATGGCAAGAGTTTGTAGTATGATCTTAGATGGGGGTAGTTGTACTAATGTTGCTAGCATATCGTTGATTGAGAGATTGTGGCTGATTGCTTGAGACACCCGAAGCCTTACAAGTTGCAGTGGTTAAATGATTGTGGGGAAATAAGTGTGATAAAGCAGGTATTGTTGAGCTTTACCATTGGGCCATACACAAATGATGTCCTATGTGATGTGATACCGATGCTTGTAGGACATATTCTTTTGGGTAGACCGTGGCAGTTTGATAAGAAGGTTATTCATGATGGGTTCAAGAACAAGTACTCTTTTCAGCATAGGGGAAAACATATTACATTATACCCACTTACACCTGCACAAGTCCATAAAGATCAGGTTAAGTTGCAACTTGAGCGTGACAAAGAGAGAGCGAAGGGAAACACCACCTTGGGTGAGACTAGTGAGAATGGTGTATCTGGTGAGAAAAATAAGGCCAAGGCCTTGGGGGTTCCCAAGGGGATTGTGAGTGAACGTGAGAGGGAAACAAAAAGAAGAGTTAAAAAGAGTTTCTACATGGGTGATGGTGAAGCGAGGAAAGCGTTCAAGGCTAGCAAGCTCAAGCTATTGTTAGTCTATAAGGAGCCTCATATTTATTTTACTAACACTGACCCTTTGCTTCCTGTGTCTATTTCATCTCTTTTGCAGGATTATAGTGACGTACTGACAGAGGACATGCCTAGTGGGCTTCCACCCATTAGAGGTATTGAGCACCAGATAGACTTCATACCTGGAGCAGTCATTCCTAACAGACCGGCTTATAGGAGCAATCCCGATGAGACAAAGGAGCTACAAAGGCAAGTACGAGAGTTGATGGACAAAGGGTATGTAAGGGAAATCATGAGTCCTTGTGCAGTACCAGTGCTTCTAGTTCCTAAGAAAGATGGGACATGCGTATGTGCGTTGATTGTCGAGCTATCAACAATATTACGGTAAAGTATCGTCACCCCATTCCTAGACTAGATGACATGTTGGATGAATTCATGGTTCCAAAATTTGTAGTAAGATTGATTTAAAGAGTGGATACCATCAAATTCGCATGAGAGAGGGAGATGAGTGGAAAACTGCATTTAAGACTAAGTATGGCTTGTATGAATGGTTAGTTATGCCATTTGGTCTTTCAAACGCACCTAACACATTTATGAGATTGATGAATCATGTTATGCGTGCATTTTTAGGTAAGTTTGTTGTAGTTTATTTTGATGACATCTTAGTTTACAGTAAAACAGTAGATGAGCATGTTATACATTTGAAGCATGTTCTTCATGTGTTAAGGCAGGAAAAACTGTATGCTAACTTTGATAAGTGCACTTTTTGTATGGATAGAATTATTTTCCTTGGATTTATTGTGAGTGCAGATGGCATCGAGGTAGATTTGGAAAAGGTGAAGGCAATTCAGGATTGGCCAACACCAACAACAGTGACAGAAGCCAGAAGCTTCCATGGATTAGAAAGCTTCTACCGTAGATTTGTTAAAGACTTCAGTAGTATTGCAGCACCACTGACTGAAGTAGTGAAGAAAATTATTGGTTTCAAATGGGGTGAAGAGCAGGAGCGTGCATTCCAGGATCTGAAAATGAAGTTGTGCAGTGCACCAGTCTTGGCACTACCCAACTTTTAGAAGACATTTGAGATTGAGTGTGACACATCCGGGATAGGCATTGGAGCGATTCTTATGCAAGAAAATCGACCAATAGCTTACTTTAGTAAGAAGCTGAATGGAGCAGTTTTGAGGTACCCCACATATGACAAGGAGTTGTATGCGCTAGTGAGAGCCCTTGAGACTTGGCAGCATTATTTGTGGCCTCGAGAGTTTGTGATCCATACAGATCATGAATCATTGAAGCATCTGAAGCGCCAAGGTAAGCTGAACAAACGACACGCAAAATGGTTAGAATTTGTTGAGACATTTCCATATGTAATCCGCTACAAACAAGGTAAGGAAAATATTGTCGCCGATGCACTATCGTGAAGGTATGCTTTACTTACTTCATTGAGTGCAATAATGCTTGGGTTTGAATTTATTAAAGAACTTTATGCTAGTGATATTGACTTTAGTACTATCTATGCTGCATGTGAAAAGTCTGCTTTTAGTAAATTCTACCAACATGATGGGTTTCTGTTTAGGGAGAATAGATTATGCATTCCTGTTTGTAGTATGCGTGAGTTGTTAGTGAGGGAAGTGTAGGGGTTTTTAGGGGGTGAATCCAGTAACGCAGCGGAAGCGGTGGAAAATCGTATTTTCCGATTTCAAAACTTTTTCTTGGATTAATTAAATAAACATATTTATTTAATATTCCAATAATCAAATTATGAAATAAAATTCAATAAATCATATTTAAATGAATTTACCAAATTACCCTAACTTTGGTATGTTGTCCATTTTAGTCCGAAATTGATCTAATCAATTTTGAATGATTCTAAATCATTTCTAAGATGAACTTAGCATGTTCAAAACATCAAAACACCAAAAGAACCAAAATCCCAAAAATCTTGATCATTGGCCGAGAGCACCACAAGGGTGCCATTTGGTGCACTTTGTCATTTCATGCTTCAAAACACATCAAGATGTAATCCAATCAACATGAAACTTTATATGCATCATATACACATCCAAATACACAACATATATGAAAACTCCCAAATTTGGAATTAGTAAAGAACCCTAATTTTTCAATTTCCTCAAATTGGACAAATTAGACCAAATACATTAAATCAATTACTTCAATCATCATTCTTCCATCCAATCCAAGTCTCAACACAATGAAACAACTCAAGATCAAATCTAGGTCATCTAAGAGTGGGTCAACAACTCTAGATTAGCAACATGGTTTCCAAAACCTTAAAAGAATGTTTACAACTACATTAGTCACAAACTTCCTTCATCATACATGCTCAACACTTCAATCAAACTTCCATCAACAAAAACACAAAGAAATAAAGAAAGAAATAATCTAAGAACATCACATGTTGAAGCCTAGAACCTAAGGAACATTTTCCTCTCTAATAGCAAGTTTGAAAAACTTACTAAAATTCCAAGCTTTCTTTAATCTTTCTTTCTTTCTCAAGCTTTCTTTAAGTTTCTTCAGTGGAGTTTTCTTTTGTAAAGTGTATATTAGGTTAAGTGTAAAGTGAAATGAAAGTCAATATATACATGAAACAATTAAGCCTTGGCCGAATTTCACATATACAAATATAAGTCATGTAATTTCAATTTCATTTCAAATTTATTTAGTCAACTTGCATAAATATCTAAATACAACTTTATTAGATATTTAATTAAGTCAACAAAGGCAACTAATATCATTTACTTTAATATCCTAATGTAAGATATTTATATTTTAATTAATTTAATCATTTAACAATTAAATAATTAATTAATTAATCAAATATAAATATATTAAATATATGTATAATATTTACATTAAATATTAAAAACATATATTCATTTAGGATATAAGTCAAATAACTCATTTTGACTATTAATTAATGTGTATTTAAATTAATCAGTATTAAATGTAAATACACAATAATTAGGCAAATGACTATCTAGTCCCTTTAGCACGTATCTTGCGTTTAACCTTTAAACGACTTTATAAATAATCAATATTATTTATTAATGTTGCTATAGTGCTCTACGAGTATGTTTCATTATTGAGACTCTCTAGATTCAGGTATATCCGTCACGAAATCTAATTTCGTGTCCATAATCTATCCACCCGTAGATTATGACGATCACGAATAATCTCGCTGAACCATACAGGTCGAGGTCATGGCAAATGTATAATTCCTCCGTCACAGGTATCCGGATAAAACCCAGAGATATAGATGTAAAGTCAAATCTCTATCGGGATTATCCAGTCGACTATTCTATTAGCAATCTCTAAAAGATTGTTTAGATCTAGCTTCTAAACTTTACCACGGGCCCATGGTTTTATCTTATTGCTAATCATATGGACTACCTATGCTCTGATACACAGAACTGACGGATCCTATCTTGATACACATAGGACACCCTGAGGATCTATCTACACCCAACGAACAGGCGGAGGTCTGATCTAAATAGATCGGTGACGTGACTATCGTCTAAGTGTAGAAGATGTCTCATGTGCCCACAATGGCATCTCAAGTCTAAGAATCACAAGTGCTACTCAACCCAAGAAGATTCTTATTGACGCTGGTGTACCATCCATTAAGAATCTTCGGTGAGTCGTTCAGTGTTTATCCGCTATAAATACCTACACGTCTATATTAGTCTCCAAGACTTATGGTTCATTGAGAAACCATTGGAATCATATATTCCAGTATACGACATGTACCGGTCTCAACGGGTTTACTATACTGACCAAGTAGTGTAAACCTTGACCAGGAACAGTCTGAGAATGACAACGTCATGATACATCTCAATGTCCGTTGCGACGCTTTTGCAACTGTATCATGACTAATCATTCTAGGGTCATTACGTCTTTACCATATAGAAAGATAGATTATATTATAGAAACTGCATATATTATTCATAATAATAATGTTTTACATAAGTATTCAACAGAAATACAACCGGGAATTGGCGCTCTGAGCACCAACCCCAACAAAATCTCCCACTTGCTCTAGTGCCAATGTCGATTGTATCTAATACCCATCGACTCCACATGTTTATCAAACAACTTCGGAGGTATGGCCTTCGTCAGCGGGTCTGCTACATTATCTTCACTCGGTACCTTGCACACGACAATATCCCCTCGCGACACGATCTCTCGAATGATGTGGTACTTGCGTTCCACATGCTTCGACTTCTGATGCGCCCTCGGTTCCTTTGCTTGCGCAATGGCTCCAGTATTATCACAGTATAACGGAATCGCATTCTCGATACTTGGGACAACTCCCAATTCTGTGATAAAGTTCTTTATCCACACAGCCTCTTTTGCAGCTTCAGAAGCTGCAATATATTCCGCCTCAGTGGTGGAATCAGCTGTCGATCCCTGTTTGGAACTCTTCCAACCAACTGCACCTCCGTTAAGGGTAAAGACAAATCCAGATGTAGACTTTCTATCATCGGGATCTGATTGAAAATCGGAGTCTGTATACCCATTAACCTGCATCTCGTTTCCTCCATAAATAATCAACTTATCCTTAGTACCTTTAAGATACTTTAGGATATGTTTAATGGCCATCCAATGGTCATACCTGGATTGGACTGATATCTGCTAGTTACGCTAACAGAGAAACTGATATCAGGCCTCGTACATAACATGGCATACATTATGCTACCCAAACACGAAGCATAAGGTTGGTTAGACATTCTAACCTTCTCATCTTCTGTTTGTGGACACATCTTCTTAGAAAGATAAATCCCATGTCTGAACGGTATGTTTGCTGTCTTACAGTTACCAAAACTATACCGTTCCAAGATCTTATCTATGTACGTTGATTGGGATAACCCAATCAGCCTCCTTTGTCTATCTCTATAGAGTTTTATCCCTAAAACATAGGAAGCTTCTCCCAGGTCCTTCATGGAGAAATTCTTACAGAGGTACGCTTTGACGTTTTGTAACATACCTAAATCATTCCCAATGATTAGGATGTCATCAACATACAGGACTAAAAATACGACCATGCTCCCACTGGCCTTCTGATACACACAGGATTCTTCCGAATTCTTGAGAAAACCAGACGATCTAATAATCTCATCGAATCGAAGATTCCAACTTCGTGAAGCTTGTTTAAGTCCATAAATGGACTTCTTAAGCTTACACACCATGCCCGAGTTTTTGCTGGACGCAAAACCTTCCGGCTGTTCCATATAGATTTCTTCATCAAGAAATCCATTTAGAAAAGCCGTTTTGACATCCATTTGCCAAATCTCGTAATCATGATACACAGCTATAGAAAGAAAAATCCGAATAGACTTAAGCATTGCCACCGGCGAAAAAGTTTCATCGTAGTCGACGCCAGGTCGCTGCGTGTAACCTTTTGCTACCAGTCGGGCCTTGTAAGTTTCAACCTTATCGTCAGGCCCGCGCTTCCTCCGCGGGCTACTCCGTACTCCCAACCAGGCCGCGAGCCCGGAACAGCATGTGTTGCCCAGTTTCTGTGTCCCACAGTCTGGCGACTCCACTGGGGATAGAGAATCGGCCCCGAAATAATGTATTGTAATATTTGGATTTATGCTTTAATTAACCGTGTCTACTGTGGGTTAAAAGGGGTTTAATCAAAGGCACTTTTAAGGCTGGGAAATGATTTGGTGTCTTCCTTCATTCACTACCCTTCTACAAGGAAAAGCTGTGAAGGCACCTAGATAATCATGTACTCGTAGCTTATTGTGATGGACTAATTTGTATGACTCGTTGTTTATTCCTGTCACCAAGCGATAAGAGCCTAAGAGGCTTGGGTTTTTAAGAGAGTTCGCTCCGCCCTCCCTCTGGGGAATCTACAACGGGAAATCCATTTGATAGTCAGTCACGCACCATAACTCGTTGGCACGTACCGTAAGGTATAAAAAAGGTGCGCTCACTTGGTCGCTCGAACCCTTTAGTGGGGAGACCTAGTTGTGGGCAATCCTTCGCCAGCGAGAGTCTTTGTCCTCACTCCTGCAAACCCACACGTAGACCGGAGTTGTAGGGCCTATAGCAACTATTTCCTTGTGGTTGTGGACCATCCTCATTTGGATGCAGTTGGACTTCTTGTCAGAAATGCGAACTTGTTAGGCAATTTAAACTGGGACGAGTTCGTATCCTATGACAATTGGGCCAAAAGCTTCTGAAATGTCGATGGGCCGCTTGTAGAAATTATTTTTTATGCTTGAATCTCTTTATGCTTGTATTTAGGGACCATCATCATTTGGATTCAGTTGGACTTCTTGTCAGAAATGCGAACTTGTTGGGCCATTTAAACTGGGACGAGTTCGTATCCTATGAAAATTGGGCCAAAAGTTTCTAAAATGCTGATAGGCCATCCTGTGTTTGGGCCCCTATCATTTGAAGTTATTTAGCTTTGTTATCGCAAAGGTGTAAACCTGTTGGGCCTTTTCAACTGGGACAAGTTTGCACCGCGCAATGGTGTGGTTAAATGCTTTAAAATGATAATGGGCTGACCTATATATTCTATACATCGCACACATCTCATGCACCTCATGCATACATGCACCATGTTAACCCCATTTTGTCTTGAGAACCATCATAGATACCCGTTGGTTATGGAAGATGGCAGACTTGTCAAAAGACCGAGCAGCCACCAAGAGTACTGGCAGAAGACCTAACCCAACGGGATAGGAAACTCATTCATGCATGCATGCATACACGTAACGTATTTTGCATTCCTTTTTGTGTTTGTTTTGTTTTGTATTCACAGGTTTCAACGGAGAAAAAAAAAGTGGCAAATGCAAGCCAACAGAAGCAGCAACAGTACAGTGTCAGCAATTTTCAGGAATGAATCACAGGGTTGAGGCCCACATCAGTATCAGTTTGGGGCGAGGCCCATATTAGTATCAGTCTGGGGGCGAGGCCCACATCAGTATCAGTCGGGGGGCGAGGCCCACATCAGTATCAGTCTAGGGGCGAGGCCCACATCAGTATCAATTTGAGGCGAGGACCATATCAGTATCAGTCTGAGGGCGAGGCCCACATCAGTATCAGTTTGGGGCGAGGCCCATATCAGTATCAGTCTGGGGGCGAGGCCCACATCAGTATCAGTTTAGGGGCGAGGCCCATATCAGTAACAGTCTGGGGGCGAGGCCCACATCAGTATCAGTTTGGGGCGAGGCCCATATCAGTATCAGTCTGGGGGTGAGGCCTATATCAGTATCTGTTTGGAGGTCGAAGCCCGCATCAGTTTGGGGATGAGTCCCAGGGCCGAGGCCCACATCAGTATCAATTTGGGGATGAGTCACGAGGTTCGAGGCCCATATCAGTATCAGTTTAGGGGCGAGGCCCACATCCGCATCAGTTTGGGGGTGAGGCCCATATCAGTATCAGTTTGGGGGCGAGGCCCACATCAGTGTCAGTTTAGGGGCGAGGCCCAAATCGTATCGGTTTGGGGGCGAGGCCTACATCATCATCATGCATCCATACATACATGCATACATATCACATACATATAATTTTTGTTTTGTATTCACAGGATTATAGCGGCAAAGACCACCTCATCAAGTAACGGTTCAAAAATGAGCCACAACACGGTTCGGAAATGGACCGCTACCACAACAGAGGCCGAAAATGGCACTCCAAAATGGAGCACACGCAACAGATGCCGAAAATGGCGCTCCAAAATGGAGCACACCCAACAGATGCCGAAAATGGCGCTCCAAAATGGAGCACACCCAACAGATGCCGAAAATGGCGCTCCAAAATGGAGCACACCCAACAAATGCCGAAAATGGCGCTCCAAAATAGAGCACACACAACAGATGCCGGAAATGGCGCTCCAAAATGGAGCACACACAACAGATGCCGAAAATGGAGCTCCGAAATGGAGCACACACAACAGATGCCGAAAATGGCACTCCAAAATAGAGCACACACAAAAGATGCCGAAAATGGCAGTCTAAAATGGAACACACACAACACATGCCGAAAATGGCACTCCAAAATGGAGCACACACAACAGATGCCGAAAATGGCACTCCAAAATGGAGCACACACAACAGATGCCAAAAATGGCGCTTCAAAAATGGAGCACAGTTCGAAAATGGACCACCAGATCAACTCACTTCGAAGCAGTAGGCAAGTCAGTGGCAGCTGGCAGCTGGCGAGCCAGGTAAGTAAAAATGCATTGCATAAACTTTGATAGGATTGTCATTGTCACACTGCACAAGTCCCATCAAAGTGGGGGTGACTGTAGGCACTGCATTTTTGCATATAAGTCACTATGATGAGTCTCATTTGGAGACACTACCTTTTAAGTCGAGGAAGTCGCGGGAAACGGACGTCGAAAGGGAATCAATATTTTTTTTAGATTTTATTCGCTTGTTTAGCTTCGGGCTCACTTGTTGGACCTCCGTTTTAAAGCACCTTCAGCCCAAAAACCTCACAAACCACTTAACATTGGCCCAAAACCCTTGAAACACACCAAGCCCACCACCAAAAGCCAACCACACGCCCACCATAAGCCCACACACGCCCAAGCCCACTTAAAGCATATCCAAAATAATAAAACACATATTTAACACATGGTGAAATTAAAACAAATCTAAAAAATCACATACCAAATTAAAATAAATCAAATAAAATATAAAATATATCCCTACCTAATTAACAAATTAACTACCTAAATAAAACAAATCTCATGCCTAATCAAAACAAATTAAATATATCATTTTCCTAATCTAGCCAAGACATGTCCCCCAATCAAATATTAGACTTTCCTTGTAAGACACTAATTGATTCCTTCCTTTTCAAACAAGGAGAAGCCCTTGCTTTTGTCTATAAAGGAAACCAAATTCCAACACTTCCCCCTCTCTCATTCACGCCCAATACACACAAAACAACAAGAAGCAATTCTCTTCTAGCTCAATCTCAAAAACCAAACACAAAGAAAACAAACCCTAAACCTAAGAAACCTCACGTCCTGCCCTCACAAACAACTTCCAATGCCTAAAACAAGAGCCCTAAATCAACCCCATTAATGCATCAACAGCGCACATAAACCATTCATGTGAAGAAGCCACCTGCCACTCACAGCCTGCCTCACGCCAAAATCCGCCCCATGCAACGCCTAAAACCCCACTCAGCTTACTTCAACAGGCCACCGCATCAGCCCTCACAAATTGCCTCAAACCACATGCCACTTGTCCTCACTAATCTTCACCAAATTCACCCTCACGTTACTGCCTCCCTGCGCACAAGCCACTCACAGCCTGACCGATTCAAGAAGCCGAGAAAACCATTCACGTCTCACACACCAACTAAATAAACTACCCTTCATACTTCAACGAAGCCACCAGCCCCATACAGCCCTATAACCACCGAGAACAGCAGCCCCAGACAGCCCCATGATCACCGAAAAATCACCCTAAAACAGTAGATAAAATCACCAAAAACAGTAACAAAACTACACGTTAAAACCCCTAAAAGAAACCATAAAACAGCAGCCCCTAACCCCTTACATTACCACAAAACAACCCTTGATACAGCAAAAATAGTGACTGAAAAACATCAGCGAAATGTGGGAAAATAGTAGCTTGAGCAGCGAAAAAGCGAAGAAAGACGTGGACCAGTGAACCAGAAACGTTGCGGAGTGTTAGCCCTTCCAACGGACTTGTAACGCGCTTCCGAAAGTCGACATAAAAGGTTAGACCTGAGGGCAATTTTTACATCTATTTTCATTCGTATTTTTATTGTTTATTATTTGCATGAGTATTGTGGAAGATGTGTGTTGTGGCCCTTGAATAAATGGAAAGTGTGTCGCCTCTTGTGGTATATAGGATGGAAACCCAGACGTAAACTCCGTAACCGAATCTGAATGGATGGTAGTGCGGTCTGTACTTGGGATACAACTCCACGTACCACTCGAGCAAACGGCATATATTTCGATTTATTTTGTCTTGTTTGTTTATTATCCGTTATTTAATTTCTGCATGTTATTTGTTTGTGTAATGATGAGATAAAGCGCATGGGCATAGTTAGTTGGATTAAAGGTCATCCATTTCGGGGGGTTAAAATCCTTTACCACGATGCTTCACCGCGCCGGATGACGTATATTCGGTTGAATGTAAGATGTGTTCAATCGGGTATACAAATTCCAATATTGTTGTCTTTATTTTTATATGTGTTATGTTATTAGCGCATGGGCTTAGTAAGTTGGATTAAAGGTCCTCCATTTCGAGGGGTTAAAATCCTTTACCACGATGCTTTGCCGCGCGGATGACGTATATTCGGTTGAATGTAAGATGTGTTCAGTCGGGTATACAAATTCTGATATTGTTGTCTTTATTTTTATATGTATTATGTTATTAGCGCAAGGGCTTAGTAAGTTGGATTAAAGGTCCTCCATTTCGAGGAGTTAAAATCCTTTACCACGATGCTTTGCCGCGCCGGATGATGTATATTCGGTTGAATGTAAGATGTGTTCAATCGGGTATACGAAGTCTGATATTGTTGTCTTTATTTTTATATGTATTATATTATTAGGGCATGGGCTTAGTAAGTTGGATTAAAGGTCCTCCATTTCGAGGGGTTAAAATCCTTTACCACGATGCTTCACCGCGCCAGATGACGTACATTCGGTTGAATGTAAGATGTGTTCAATCGGGTATACGAAGTCCGATATTGTTGTCTTTATTTTTATATGCATTATGTTATTAGCGCATGGGCTTAGTAAGTTGGATTAAAGGTACTCTATGTCGAGGGGTTAAAATCCTTTACCATGATGCTTTGCCGCGCCTTTTAGCCAGTTATTATTTATTAGGTGTCATCTATTCATCCGTTCACGTATGTGTCATGTTGTTTAATGTATTTTGGAGGTCACTGATGTAACCTCGTTCGAATGCGTTTCAGTACGCCGCACGAATGCATGTTTTCTGTCTCAGTTCGTTCGAACGCGTTTATGAACGCTACTCGAGCGCGAACCTTATGTTTACCGTTTGAATGCGGCTATGAACGCCGCACGAACGCCCACGGTAAACAGGCCCTCTTCCATCACATCTCATGCATGGATACTCATTTTGTCATTTACCTTTTTGATTGTTCATGTTCTCGCAGTTAGTCATTTATTGTGTCCACAAGATCACATGTTCGTTTCCATGATGCATGTTTACATGATAGTTATCTACTTATGCTTCTGCATTCATCCATTCAATATGTTCATGAAGTTATATGTTTGTCGTTATTCCGATTTGCTTTCATGCGTGATTGTACAATTATTATCTACTGGCATGCCTATGATCAAATGTAATGTGTTTATGACATTGTATGCTTGTCGTATTTCAATTCATCTTTATGCATGCAAATTGGGACATAGATTATATGCAAATAGGTTGTATGCAAATTCGGACATAGATTATATGCAAATATGTTATATGCAAATTCGGACATAGGTTATATGCAAACTTAGATATGAGCCTTGTACTTATGCATGCGAACTTAGGAGTAAATTATCCTTGGAAATAAATGTTGCTTAGGCTTGGTTAAATTCTTGCACAAATCATTTAATTACAAGTGGCATAAGTAAGGGACCATTCCGAACCCAACGGTTTGAGGTCTTCCCTTGCGAGGGGTGAGTGCGACCTTAAATCTTTGTCCTGGTTCACACCGGGTGGCGACTCCATTATTCTCCGGTTTAGTCCCCCGCGGGCTACTTCGTACTCCCAACCGGGCCGCGAGCCCGGAACAGCATGCGTCGTCCAGTTTCTGTGTCCCACAATAGTACTTATACAACTCACAAGAGAACAATGTAATTGTTGCTCTCCATGCGGTTTTCCTAAGAGGAATACCTATATGCAGTGGTAAGTGGGAAGAAAGTAAAACTCGATGAAAATCAGAGTAATACTGTTACAGGCACCGATTCCTTAATGGAACACAAACAGTTCATCAGGGATGAAACTGTACCATAATCTTCGAATACACAAGAACCGCGTAAGTCGAAATGAGTCAGAAAACAACTTGTGAGGTATGGGTTTCTGATCTCACCTCATGAAGATGTCAATCTTATTGAGGGACACAAACTGACTACGTATGAGGAAGTGATACAAGGTATCGACTCCCTATTATGGCAAAGTGCCATAAGTCCGAAATGGATTCCATGTATATCAACTACGTAGGGACACTGGTTGATGTACCGGAAGGCATTATGCCTATAGGTATTGTATGAGTCTTCAAGGAAGACAAACATAGATGGCAACATACCAACGTAAAAAGCTAGGCTTGTAGCGAAAAGGTATCGTTATCAATATTGTGTCGATTACGACGAAACCTTTTACTCGTTGCCATGGTTAAATCCATTTAGATAATGCTTGCTAATGTTGCATGTTTCATTTATGAAATATGGCAGCTGAACGTCAAAATCGTTTTCCTTAAACGGAAACCTTTTGGAGGATGTTTACAACATCCTAACGATTTTGTCCTACCAAAACATGCAAACAAGGTTTGCAAGTTAAATCAATCCATTATGGATTGAAGCAAGCATTACGTTCTTGGAACTATCGTTTTGATGTAATCATAATGGTATATGATTTAATTCAAAACAAAAATAATTCTTGTGTATATAAGGAGGTTAGTACAGTGATTGTCCTACATAATGATGATATATCATTTCTTGGAAATGACATTCCCATATTACAATCGGTGAAAGCTTGGCTTTCATGAATAATCTCCGTAGAATACTTGGGAGAGACAACATTTATTCTAGGAATAAAGATCTACTGGGATAGATCTAAAAGTTATTAACACTCTCCGAGAACTCGTACATTGAAATAAATGTACGCGACCTGGTGTCTCATATGCTTTGAGCATATGGAGTCACAATCAGGCCAATCCAAGTGATAGTCACTGGATTGATGTTAAGAACATCCTTACGTATCTTAGATGGTCTAAGGATGCTTTCTTAAACTATGGAGAAGGAGAACTTGAAGTGACTGGATTCACTGCTGCAAGTTTCCTAACCGATAAAAATAACTATAAGTCGTAATAGAGGTACTATATAGTTTGAATAACGGAACAGTAAGCTGGAAATCTTCCAAGCAAGATACTGTTGCCGAATAAACAACAAAAGCGGAATATTGTTGCAGCTGAGGCAGCAATAGAAGCACTTTGGATCTTAATAATCCTAATCAGATTAGGAGTAGTTCTGTTAGCAGCTTAGCTAGGCTACAACACATGTTAAAGAATTAATGGTCTCATCAACGATCCAAGTATATACTTCAACAATTCATCTGATTCATTCGGATCATACATCGTGGCAATGTGATGATCGAATAAATCGCATCAGATGATAACTTTGCAAATCCGCTGACGAAAGCAATTTCTTAGCAGAAGTTTGAGCGAACCGTACATAGTTCAAGTGTAGGACACTTGAGTGATTGGCTATAGGCCAAGTGGGAGATTGTTGGACAATTATGACCCATAGCATCACTATTTGTACATAACATTGTGTTGTTGTTCAAATTAACTATGTGAGAAAGGAAATTGCTCTTTTATCATTTGTAATTAGATTACCGGGATATATAAATGATAAAAGTCCATATGATTAGTTCCGGATTGATAAGATATGAGACAATTACAATCCATGAAGGTTTAATCATTAAAACATCCCTAGTCGGAGTATTATCGAGATTGGACATCGATAATGCGGAATAGACTAGTATTGTTATGGGAGCATAACATCATAGTTCTCATATATTTGGGTATTGGATAGTCATGCAAGTGTAATAGGAGGTTGTGTTTACTGATGGTACGGAAACAGCTTCACTCTGGATAGACCCCTCAGAATTCCATTGGTAGTATGACTATGTGTCTATGGAAGTCCGAATCAGGGTAGGCGTATTTGGTCTTAACCTGAGACTTGCACTGCTAATACTTGCGACAATCAATATACTTTTGTTTTGGTCGTCCAGGGCTTTAACAGGTTCTGTGTACGCCTCTTCTGGGTATATTGAGAATCGTAGTGTATTGGGTGTGATGTCAAGATGGAAGTATCACTTCAGTCATATGGAGATGATGGTCACGTAGGATACGAAACTGGTGCTCTTATATGCTGCAGCTATCGGGATAATATGACAAGGTCATGATTATCCGATTATAGAGACTAGTTACCAAAGATCCGATATGTGCTTCGTACGGGGCAGACACAATTCCAGCCTCAGGCCTAGCATGTGACATCTGATACTGGATCCCAATACGCAATACTACGTATACTACGCCTGATATAGATTACATATTCCTTTAAGAATATTTCTGGAGAATTGGGTAGGCACGGTGCTTTGCTAGAAGCCAACCATGTCTTGTAAATCGGTAAAAACGTAGTACTAGGTATGTACGTGTTTGGATAGTCCGAAGACCGGATTTACTGCCAACATATTCGGGGATCTCATGGGTCACTTCCCGAAGATTCACCGATGACGTATGACTCGCACATAATTAATCTAGGATTAATTATAAGAGAGAGAAAATTAATCTAGGATTAATTGCGGAGATATTTTATCTGGGATAAAATATTATTTGAAGAGAGAGAATGATTAATTTGTAATTAATCGATAAAATAATATATTTGATATATTAAACGAAATTAGATTTCGAAGCGGAATTAAAATTGGATTTTAATTCGGGCGAACGAGTTGATTTAGAATTAATTCGCTAGCGACATGAATAGTAATTTTGCTAGGCATAATTATTTAATTAAATTTGATTTAATTACGTCGCAACGGAAAATTCGTTAATTTAGAATTAGCGAACCCGGACACGAGAGTGTTTGCGGGCCCACTCGCATTTCGAATCGAGTGGGGCCCACAAGTCACATCACGCATCACATCACCTGTCACTTTAGTGATGGATGTCAAGTCACCTTTTGGTGATTGACAACCAGTCACTATTCATGATGGTGGTAGATTGAGGCATTTAATGCCATTTTCCCCTCCTTTTTGCCTTTTGTTTTTTGGAAAAACAAATACCAAAATTGTGAAGGATTTGAATTAGGTTTTAGAAACCAAAAACACAATTTTTCTCTCTCCCTTTTTCTCACTTGGCCGAATGGCCTTCACCATTTTTTTCTCTCCCAAAACCGTGAGCCTAGGGTTCATTGTTCTTCATGATTTTGTTGCAAAATCTCAAGAGCTAGCACTCAAATGAGTCTTAAAAAGGTGATAGGGAAACCCATTCATGAGCATGGAATCACACTTAAAGCTTGGAGCTTGAAGGAGCACAAATGGATGGGTTGACCGAAACTTCAAGGAGCACAAAAGAGGCATGGCCGAGAGCTTCTATGGAGCAAGGAAAATTTTGTGTTCATCGCATCGTAAAATCTGATCAAAGTGAGTATTCTGCAACTTTACTTTGTTGTATTCGCACTTTTCAAATGCTTAATTGATCTTGGGATGACTTAGAAAATTCCAACAGATTCCTTACTAGCAGATCCTTTACCAAGGATATTTCCTTTCTTGTTATCTCTAAAAGTGACACTACCTCTTTTAGATATCTTTTTGAATGATGTGAATAGATTAGGGTTTCCAGTCATATGTCTAGAAACCCATTATCCAAGTACCACTCTGATGCACTAAAAGACTTTGCTCTAAAACATACCTACACAAGATCAAAACATTTTAGGTGCCCATGTTTCTTTTGGATCCTTGAGGGTTAGTAATAGTTACTTTTGGAACCCAGACTTGCACCACTTTCTTTCCAAAAACATTCTTGATCTTAAGATGCACTTTATCATTATTTTTATGCAAATATGAATCATGGAATATAGAATGAGATGGCATAGCATAAATATGACCTACTGCCTTATATTCATTCTTAGCATATATTGTTATATTACCAAAATGTCTCACGAGTATAGGATGATACCTTTCGGGCTGAACATAGAAAGCATCATTTTGAAAATATCTTGAAGTGCTTGTATGCACACTACCCATATCATAGGTATTAGGCACATTTGATGCATAACTCATGGATTTAGAACTAGATTCCACATTATGCTTATTACTCCTTTTAATGGTAGAAGGAACATAACAAAATGATTTAGATTTCAAATTTGGTTCCTTATCATTCATATACATATGCGATGTGAAATTAGCATATAAACCATGTGCATCAAATTTCTTAAGTTTCACCTCATCATGCATCACATCATATCCTAAACTTGATTTATCAAGAGATTGTCTAAGAGATGATAACAAAAGATTAAGTTTACATGAGCTCTTGTGAAACTTAAAGAAAGACTCTTCCAAGTCTTTGTATGTTCTTTTCCGTGTTAATTTCATCAATTAGGCTAGAGTTAACGGTCGATGTAGGAGTTGATCTCGTGAACACTTCATGGAAAAGCTCCTTGCACATCGGAATTTACACTTAGGCCCCGAAATCATATTTGAATTGTTTTTCCTCTTTCCTTTTTCTAGTTTGGCCAATTGGACACTCCCAAATCAGCCCCTAAATTTTTGGCAATAGCAGTTTCCGGACAGCCCTTGCAGTTCAGCGATTCCAACACACTTCGGAAAGCTTTTGTGTATCGGAAATTGCTCCCTTCAGTCCGAAAATATTCCTAACTGATATTTTTGTACAGTTTCTGCACCACCGAGACAGCCTCGAAAAAGCCCCGAACAGCAACTTTGTGTGGGCACTGCAGTGCAGATTTTGTTACTGCAGTTTGCACAACTTTAGGAAATATTAGGATTGATTTTATGCAACCAAATCAGCATAAAATAATCCCTATTGATTTTAAAAACACAAACAGTGCGCCACATTCAACTTTACAAGATCGAGTTTTGCATGTGATTCCATGTGACCGTTTGACTTCCGTCATTATGCAAAGTTTTGCTTTATGTATTCAATTGCTCTCACGTATAATTAAGGTGGCAAAAAAGTACGGGTCCGGCCCGGCCCGGCCCGCTCGGGTTTTGGTCCGGCTCGGGTCAGGCCCCAAAAAAGCCCTTGTCTGGCCCGGCCCGAACTTTAAATAAATAATTATATATTTATATATATATATATATATATATATTTATATAATAAATTTATATATAATTTAAATTGCCGGCCCGTTGCCATCCTTACGTATAATTTAGATAATGGCTTCGTATTATTACTCACCATTAAGTCTTTCGTGTTAATACTCACCATCAACAATTCATGCGGGTAGGCTCTTAAACCACTTTCTAGCCACCTTGTCTCCTTTTTGCACTTTTAGAAAAGTGTGATTAGGATTTTGTAAACAAGGAACAATTCTTTTTTATAGATAGAGTTTAGGTTAATTAGGATTTGTGAAAGATCAAAATTAACCCTCCACAGTTCTTATTAAATTCGGCCATAGGTATAATTTTATAAATGCAAAATTTGTTTAATTTTAAATAAGATATCAAATATCTTATTATATCTTTGAAAATAAATTTCAAGGATGTTTAATTTATATCTTAATATCAATTTAATTGTTTTGAATTTGATGATTTTAAATCGAAATCTTTTAAAAAAATTTAAATATTAGATGATTTAGGGCATATATTCCAACAATCTCCCATTTTCATTAGAGCAAATCAGACACGTCATATAATCCTAAACCCTCTAAGTGACTTTTAAATACTTTAACCGTCAAAGTATTTGTAAACAGATCAACCATATTCTTTACATATGCTTTCCACTATTTCCCTAATGAGATGATATTTTTACTTTCTATATGATTCCATCACGCCAAAAAAGGCTTTTACTGATGCTAAATTAGTGTCAGTAAAATTTTTTATTGACACTTGTTAATAGTGTCAGTAATTCCAAGATCAGATAGTATTGACACTAGTTATTAGTGTTAGTAATTTTCTAACTCAACAATATCAATAATATTATAGCACAACAGTATCAATAATATTCTGACACGATAATAGCACTAATATACTAATACTAAAATATCACTATAATATTGATACTAAAACATCACTATAATATTTTTATAAAAGTATCAAAATTTTATGTTACCATTTAGTGTTAGTAAATTATGTTATTAATTTTTTTTTAAACAAAAAAATTAAATATATACCTATTGATTCCCTATTTTATAATACATAATCCGAAATTTATATTAACAAAACCAAAAAGCACATTTTATCGAAATCGAAATTCATATAAACATTTCATAAAATCATTATTCTTACAAAAATCGGGTAAAATAATACCCTGATTCCAAAATGAACACAATATATTCTTATAAAAGTGACCATTAACCAGCAATTCCAACAAAATAGATGTTAAGTATTCAATTAATACAAAATCACCCCTAATCTAAAATCTGACTTGTAACATACCATTCTCCTTTCTAACAACTTCATTTCTGAAAAAGAAAATCAATTGTAAATACATTAACCAACAATTCCAAATAACCAAAAATTCTAATCTCTCAAAAAATAAAAATCCTTGATTGCTAATTTATTATACATCTAGTAAACACTCAAGATGAATTTATATATTATACTACCCAGAAGAATACTTTTGGTATTCTTGAAGACAACTATTGTAATGGTTTGAAACATTAGGCATTCGATAACAAGTTTTCTAAAGATTAGACCAAAGGCATCCGGTATTAGTTCAACCCCTTGTCTAAAATCACTTTCCCCATAATATGTGTTCATAATAGTATATAATATGCCCATAATAAATCATAATCAAAGCCAACTTGTATGATCTGTTAGGCTTCACAAGTTAATGTAAACATTTACTAATACTACATATCTCACTTATAATACACATTACAATAGTCATAATGCTACATATCTTATAATAGAGTAGAAAATTACTCGATATTATAGGCTGTTATTAACTTGACAACATATGTAGCCTATTGATCACGAAGTCGCGAAAAATCATCCTTGATGTAGTCATCAATTCCCTTCAACTAAAATTGTCCATTGATCACAAGTATTCATAGTAATAAAATTAATTATTTTGTATTTTAAAGTATTTTTTAAACTTACATTTTTCAATTAATACAAAAGCAACTTCCTCTGTTCCTCTGAAAGCAGTTTAGTATTATAGCATCAAATGGATAATTTTACTTGCTGTGATGCATCAATGACTACAAGATTTGGCACCCACTCCGATCCTTCTTGGTTCCATACACACCTAAGGAGAAATCTAGGAATTAAGCAAAATAGAAAACATCGGATGTAAATGATAAGAAAAACAGGACTAGTAAGATAAATAAGAATTCTAGCAAAATTGTTACCACCAGTATATATATATATATATGCATTTGTATTCTCTCATTGAATAAAAACTTTGAAACAACACTTGTACAAGTAACTCAAATGATATGGGCACTTACGCATTCCGATCATGAGATACAGTCACAGCTCTGTTTGACCTGGCACTCCAGTCTATCCCAGAAATAATTTGGTCATGCTGCCACATAAATGAACATAAACAAGCTAAGAAATAATGAAATATATATGTAGACATTACAATATTCAATGATAATTCAATTTGGTCCCTAAGAACACAGATAGTACAGAACCCTTCAATAGCACCTGAAAGCTCACAATTTTTATACAATTAAACAACATTACTAACATGTAATAAACCCAAAAAAGAAGAAAAAATAAAATAAAAATAGAGCTTATAATTACAGAGAATGGGATGATTGAAAGAACGAAGATCTTGAACATGAGTGAAGCATTGTAGAATTGCATTGATAAAGCATATGTTTCCTAAATTTTCAAGCCCCGCGCCCTGAAAAAGAGAGAGCCCATAAAAAAAATCAACTAAAGCAGCAGCAACAGTAGCCTAAAATTCAACTTATAAACAAATACAAATTGAAATGCATTAGAAATTTGAAAAACAAACCACTCCAGTAGCCTTAACTTGGATAGGCCAGTGCTTCACATCATTATAAATTTCATCTTCGTTGTTGTTGTCGTCGTCGTCATCGTTTGATGGATGGTCTCTAGGAAGAGACCCGTAACGAACCAAAGATTGATGATACTTGTGGGTTTCAGTATCAGTCAGTGATGAATGCCCATCTTTGGTTTCTTCATTGAGATTTTGATTTTCACGAGGAAAAGTAACAACAGTAACTGAGTTAGTTACATCATCGTTCAGGGTTTTCTTTGGATGAGGAGAGAGAGTGTACCATGTATCAGTTAGGGAATGATGGTGTGAGAGCAGTGACGACAACGAAGAAACCACCAACGAAGTAGGGAATGACGCAGAAGTTGGGAGAGAGATTTAAAATGTATTTTTGTAATTTCATTTTAAAATAAAGGATATTTTTATAATTAATTATATAAAGTGTAGTCCAATGATTTTTTGTCCAAACTTAAAAATTTGGTTTAAATAAGTTGGTAGTTCGAATCCATATGGGTGCAATTCATTAATATAATTTTAATTATTATTGTTACTATAATATAGAGATTTATGACACTAAATTTATTAATACCATAGTGTTAGTAATTTCTGATATATTTAAAAAAAAAATGGAAACGATACTTTTGTCTCATTTTACTAATATTTTGTGAAAAGTGTCACTAATAAATTATCAGTAAAATCCATTTTTGGCGTAGTATTCCCTCTCTTGTGGCTTTTTGGTTCTTTAGAGTTCGCCACTGCACCACTATTATCTCAATAAAGTGTGAGTAGTTTATCCATATCTGGAATAACTTTCAAAGCTCCCAAAAATTTTCGGAGCCATATTGCTTCCTTAGCTGCTATATATTCGACCTCCATGGTGGAGTCGGCAATGCAAGATTATTTTATACTCCTCCATACTATGGCTCTACCACCTATGGTGAATACTAATCCGGATGTAGATTTTTTAGAATCTATGTTCGTCTGAAAATCAAAATCTGTATATCCTCTAAGGATCATATCCTCACCAGAATGTACAAGCAAATAGTTTCTTGTTCTCTTAAGATACTTGAGAATATGCTTAACTACCACCCAATGATCTAATCATGGGTTACACTGAAATCCATTGACTACTCCCACTGTATAGCAGATGTCTGGTCTCATGTATAGCAAAACATATATGAGACTATCAACCGTATAGGCATATGAGATATATCTAATCTCCTAAATTACTTGAGGTGTCTTAGGAGAAAGTTCATTTGACAAATGATTTCCATGTCGAAAAGGCAAGTTGTCTTTCTTGGAATTTTGAATCCCAAATCGCACAAGAATCTTGTTGATAAAAGATGCATGAGACATAGCTAACAGTCGCCTCTTGCGATCTCGAATAATTTGGATCCCAAATAAATAAATCGCATCTCCCAAATTTTCATTTGGAATTGGTTAGCTAGCCATGGTTTCATATCCGATAATACTTTTAAATCATTCTAAATGAGTAAAATATATCATGGACGCATAATACAAGAAAACTACATTATCATCAATTATGAGCTTGTATGCACAAGGCTCATCGATGCTCTGCTCAAAGTCGTAAGACTTGATTGTCATATCAAATCTTATGTTTCAAGATCGAGATGCTTACTTCAGTCTATAAATGGGCCTTTGCAGCTTCCAAACCATTTGCACATGACCTTGGGAATAAATCCCTCTGGTTACACCATATAGATGCTCTCATCAAAACTACATTCAAGAATGTTGTCTTGACATCCATTTTTCATATCTTATTATCATAATATGTAGCAATCGATAAAAGAATGTGAATAGACTTGAGCATGAATATTGGCGAGAAAATCTCCTCATAGTTGATTCTCTCTTTCTGGGCATAATCATTAGCCACTTGTCTAGCATTGAAGGTTTATACCTTGTCATCTACTCTTATCTTCCTTTTGTAGATCGACTTGCAATCTATAGGTTTTACCATACTGAGTTAGAGTACATAAACGCCATCTTGATATTCATGGTTTTGAGCCACTCTTTATCAGGATTATCTATTTCACTACGATAGGTCAATAGATCATCCACACCATTACTGGAAGTGACAACTTGTGCCTCTCTAATTTCTATTTAGTGACTAGGTTGTCGTAAAACCCTATCACTGTGTCTAGATGGTAGATCGTCCTGATGTAATACATCTGACGCTCTGATGTCGAAGATGTTATGTTATTGTCAATATTTGTTGTTGATGGTGTACTGGTTAACCTAGTAATTAACTCCTCATGTACAACTTTACTTTGAGGTTTGAATGCTCTCATATAGTCGTCCTCACATTTATCGACACAAACATTTTATTATATCCTAGACTATAGAAAAATTCACCCATAGTCTCCATATGATAGCCTGTATATAGGCGCACATGTGACATGGTTTCAACTTTATAGTCTTGCTCTTTAGCACATGTGCTGGACACCTCCATATGCAGAAATATCGCAAACTAGCTTTGCTCCACCACTCTAAAGGTGACTTTGAAACATACTTAAACGAAACTACGTTAAGGATATACATTGTTGTCTGTAATACATATATTCATGCCGAACTAGGTAATGAACTGTAACTAAACTTTGATCTTATCATGTCTAGTACGATCCGATTTCTCATTTCTGAAACACATTTCTGTTGTGGTGTTCTAGGTGTTTTGAGGTCTCCTTCACGATCTGATCGCAGAGTTTTGATGGTTTTAACTAACTGATTCTCAACCTCAGAATATTACTTTTTGAACTTTTAAAAATTATTTGACTTGTATTGTATGAGGTAACATACCCATATCTGAAATAGTCATCAATAAAACTGACAAAGTATTCATAACCATCTATTGCTTTTACATTCATTGATCTATAGACGTCCGATTTTATTAACTTGAGTGGTTTATTGGCTCTTAATTATTTTTCAATAAAATGTCTCTTGGTCATTTTACCATCTCGACAAGGCTCACAGATTATTAGAGAGTCAATCTTTAAATGACCTTAAGATCTGCTCTTTATTAATCTGTCTATCCTATCAAGGTTAATACGGCCAAGTCTAAGGTGCCACATTTATTTGTTATCGTGAAAAATCTTTTACTATTTAGTTTTGGGGTTTTTAACGTTAAATATTTCAGCGTTGAGCAATGAGTTTTGTGTTAACGTTCTTAACATATATAAGTTTTTTTTCCAAGTTTCATGTGCATATTGACAATCCATTTCTAGAAATAATAATTAGATTATTATTAAATAAAATGAAAAACCATCATACAATAGTTTTAAAATAGAAATCAAATTTCTATGGAAAATCAGGAATGAATAATATTTTGTTCAAATTCAAATAACTATTATTAAAAAAGTAAAACTTGCAACTCTCACTGCTCCTACTCAAACAACATCCCATTGTCATGAATTTCATGGTGAATTTTCCTTCAGCAAGGTCTCTCCATGAATTAAATAGTTATAGTCTTTGCCTTCCCAGCGGTTCTCTTCCACTTCTTTGCAGATTTTGAAGATTCGGCAACACTTGCCTCACCACTGGGCTCACTATTGTCCATTAGCATTGACTCATAAGAGGTGAGCTCATTGATCAGTTGTGTAAGAGTGAAGGTCAGTTTGTTCATAATATAGTTGCTCTTTAAATTGCAAGAAACTCTTCAAAAGAGTCTCTATGATCATGGTCACTGGCTACGCTCGTCAATACAACCTATGTGGGTTTCAAGCGTGTTGAAGTGGATCATCATCCTCAAGATGTGCTCTCAGATGGATGTCCATTCCTTCATCTTTGTGGTCATCACTGAGACAAATGCCTCATGAAATTGTCACTTTGAAGGCTGCCCGAACATTCCTTATAATGAATCCATCAACACTCTAGCCATTGGTTTGTGCTTTGTAGCAAGAACATCAGACATCCCTGCTAGCAAATATCAGTGGGCATTCTCATTTGCCGTAGTCTATATTTGGTGTGTATCACGTATAACCTGGCTAGCATTTCTAGCTAGCTCTGGAGGACACTCTTCCATCAGGACAAATTTTAAGTCTTCGCATACCAATATAGTATTCATGTTACTTTTCCATTTAATGTAATTTTCTCCAGTTAATTTATCATTAGTAAATATGGAAATTATCGGAGAAACCATGGCTAAGAATTAATAAAATAAACATACATTTAAATTTCATTCATCACATATTAAATCATCACAAGCATCTTGGCATAAAATTAAACATTAAGTGTGTACCATGTAAAATGAATTAGAAACCAAAAAATAATCGCCATGCCACGAAAACTTGACGTTCTGTAAATAAGTGCCTCTGTATAGGAGATCAGTTATTTGCATGCTAGATCGAGACAATCTCAATCGACTAATATATTCGGGAATAAAACTTATTCCTATATTAATCAACCATCGTTTGATTTGATCAAGGAATCTTGATAAGTAATTAATCATTCATTTGTGAGTGTAACCAATCGTTACGGAACTCTTGGACTTAACTATTGAAGTATCGCAGTATGGTAGGTCAAGTCAAAAAATACATATAGAATTTATATCCTATCAGAATTCGATATTGATATTAACCCAAAATAACACCATCCGTAGAGGACGAAACAAAGTTGTCTTGAGGCGTCTTTTAATCTTATGTTAGCGAACTAATTAGGGAGATCACGGGATATATTATCATATCTCCCCCTCTCACTCACTATTTTATAGTTTAAGGTTTCTATTACACTAATATCTAATTTATTTAGATTTTGCGTAGCTAAAACATAACCTAATTAATATTAGTGATATCTCTAAATTTTAACTCTTAAAATCTATTCACTAATTTTATTAGTATAAACTAATATAACTTAAATAGCTAATTTTATTATGTTATTTCGTTTAGTGATCTTTTCCAATTTTATTTCTTAAAAATTTAGTTCACTTTTAAAATTCAAATTTTTTGAATTAAGATATTTACAACCATTTAATTAAAGTATAGGTGTTTTATCTTCGGTACGTGGAGTTGTATCTCGAGTGTAGACCACATTACCTATCATTCAGAATCGACTATGGAATTTACGTCCAGGTTTCAATCTGATATACTAAAGTAAATAACTAGTCTTATATTAATTTTCTATTTTTAAATTTTAAACCAAATAAAATGAACTTTTTAATTTACTTGCATGTTTTAATCTAAGTTTAAACTTTTTAAAATCTCATAACTTTTATGCTTAGATTATTGGAACATACATCTAATGTCATTACATTTTATAATACAAGAGTGGGCATCTATGCTATTAAACATATTATCTAACAAATTAAATTCTAAACTTTTATACAACTAATATATTGATCGAGCTTTTGATTTTTAATACTCTAATTAGTACATAAAATATCCAAGGCATTCATTGGTCTTCAACTCTTGACTCCATGTATTGTCTTGGAAGTTTTATCTTCGAGGTAGCAACTTTCAAAATATATAGATATGATAATTCATGCAATCATGTGCTCACTATGAACCATATTAGAACTTTAGTTCGTAAAACATGCTTTCGTGTGGTAACGACCTCCACACGTCATTATCGAACTCATCGCACCTATACTACCATAGCTTCCCACAATCGCGATCCACATTGTAACATCTTGCTAGAGGCAGAACATTACCGACATGAGATAGAAATAACCCGTCTATCGGAGCCTCAAAATTGACGAAAAAATGGACAAGACGCGTCCTAAAATTATACAACCTGGAACGCAATCCATCACCAAAGCGACCTGTAAAGGACATCAGATGAACAAAAGGCATTTTGGTCCACACAATACATATCAATCATCATTAATACTCAAGGGCTTCGTATCCACAATTTCACGTACAAATTAAAACTTTTATTTACATACATGCAAAACAGCGCACACAACACGACATAAAACATAATGATCATAACTCCTAGATTTCTATGATATTTCCCAGGACTCTAGAGTAGGTGACTACAACTTTGGTGATCCCTCACTTTGAGCATAATTATCCTAAGCTTGATGGCTGACCGATCTGGTTGCCAACCTGCAAAACTAACAAACTGCGGTGGTGTGAGTTATAAAACTCAGTAAGTAACCACACTCATAACATAATAACAAAAGAATTTTAGTCAAACATAGAATATCATATATTAAAACATATGGGGTGATATAATGTTGTTTCGAGTGGTGGCCTATAACTGAAGGGTTACGACTAGACAACTCGGATAACAAATTCAGAACTTTATAAACTCTTATACTTATCTTTTTTTTTATAAAAATCCATCAACTTTCTTATTATCTTTGATCCTTTATAAATGTATGGTTCTAAACGAACAATCACATACCTCATTAAAACAGAGAATATAAAACCATCACTCTAAGGTCATTTAAAAATATATCATAAAACCTATTTGTTGTATACAAAATCAAATTCGAGAATCATTATCATCGTAATTTGTATCAAGTGTCCAATATCAACTCAACTGGATGAAATATAACAAGCGTCCAATGTCCAAATTGTGCACCAGATCGAATAATGAATGAAACAAGCTTATGTCGATAGAGGATAGCGGGGTCGGTCCATTACAAATGGACATAACCCTAAACAAGCACCATGTCGATTTCAAAAACTATAAAACTATAAAAATATAGTATAAGCACAGTGGTAGAAACAAATTATATCATAGCATAAGAAAAATCGATCTTGTCTCATTCCAAACATAATTCCTTTGAAAATAATATTTTCAAAACACTATGTATGTCGTAGTCAAAGACAATTCTTTTGAAAACATAAGCGGAATTTGAATTCATATCTTTCAAAATAGTTCTCATGAAAGCAAACTTTTCAAAACACTGATCAATAATCCACGGTCTGAGTCACGTACTTTGATCGGACAATATACAAACAGAACCATGTCGATAGAGTAACAAGTCGATCTATTTTCTGATGGTCAAGACCCTAAACAAGCACCTTGACGGAAACATAATGATGAAACATAAAATATGAAAACGTGAATCAAACTCTGGAACGGAAATATTTCATTAATCAAGCGCCTCGACGGAAACATAATGATAATTCATAAAAATATATAACAAGCATTGAGGCGGAAACATATCGATGTGATATATGCTCAAAGTCAAATACTTTTTATCCCATTCCACACTTTCAAATCATAATATTTAAAAACATAAGCATGAAAAACATAAAACAAAAAAGATGTATCTTCCCACATATCAACTTTATCAAGCATAGACAAATCACTCGATGATCGAGATACAATAATATCGTATCACACACATTCATAACATATTTCTAACTTTATATATATATATATATAAGTTTTATGCACAGTTATACCAAACCACCCAAACCCGTAGCTAAAACTAACTCAAACATGTGGTGGTTTAGTTAACTTAAATTTTACATATTTATCTATAAAGACGTACATGTACCCATACATAGATCTCTAATTTCCTTATATATCATGCTTCTCGAACAAATCAAAACCAATGTTCTCAACCACTATCTCAAAATCACATCTTAACTACCTTTGTCTTACCTTAAACATCCCAAATATCTATATACTCATCATACACCATCTCCTTTAATCATCACCTATGAGATCAAATACCCATAGCTATGCTTAAATATTAGACTCAAGACACGACTCCACTCCTGCGCAATTCAAAGAAATCACATGTACATATACTCATAAAACTTATCACACAACGCATCAAATCTAACAATCATTAACAACAACTCATATTATATGAAACAATGAAGCTATAGTTCACACTATTATAAAAGGTTACATTCGTACTCGCACAAGCTTCTACATATACATACACATATACACACATAACCATTACAATATCTATCTAAAACACAAATCAATATTTCAAGTACTCATCGCGTGAGTGACTTACCTAGTTTCTCGAACACTCTTGGTTTCCCGAACACTATTGGTCTTAGTCAAATCAAAATTTTGAGGATACTGGCAGACTCCCTACGCTCCTAAGAACGT
>SKCR01034346.1:0-65905 GCA_019454045.1 Zanthoxylum bungeanum
ATCGATCAGGAACGAGAATTGTCAAGCTGCTAGAGGAAGCTAAAACTGAAATCCAAGGCCTCAAAATAGAGATCTGGGGCCTTAAGCAATCCAAAGGAGATGCCAAGGCTGAGGCCGCTTCCCTCCACAGGTTTTCAGACTTAACCAAGAAGAAAAGGGATGAGGTTAGGGCTGAGGCAACCCAGAAAACTGACGATCTCAAAATCCAACTCTACCGAACTGCTTTGGCCGAGAGTAAATTGGAGAAAGCCTTGAATGATCTGAGAAAGGTAGAGGTCGAGTTGTCTGGCCGTTTGGAGGCCGTCAAACGAGAGGCTAACATTGAAGGACTGAAGGATTGTGTTGGGATATTCAAAGCACTCTAGCCCGACGTGGACTTAGATATAATTCGTAAGAACCTGAAGGTGTGAAAAGGAGAAATTTCACAAGAAGAGACCTTCGGCGATCTCTCCAAAGACCCCACGAATTTCCAAGATCCCGAGACAATTTCCAAAACGCCTTATACATAAGGGGATCTCGGCCTTTCGACCTATGCTGCTGCTCCAACTGAAAAGGCTCTCGGCCCCTCCTCTACTATAGCTCGTGCTGAGGAAGTTCCTAGTCCTTCCACCTTCTCGACTGTTACTCCTAAAGAATCCCAGGCCTCTCCCACTTAACTACTTGATTTTTTCCCCTTCTTGCTTTTCTCTTAGGTTTGTATTTAGTGGGTTACCTCGAGGGGGACCTCTGTAAAGATAATTCGAATGAATGAAAATATTTTGCACTTGAATTTCTTTTCTTTTTCTTTTTGAAATGCATACTGAGCCAAGACCCGTGGCGAGACAACTTCCTTCAACACGTAGCCATTTTTATCAAAGGTAATTCCCCGATTCCCCTAAGGGACCACGCCATTAGCGTACTCTAATGACCAAGCTCCACATAATCCCACACTCTGGATGTTTTATTTAGCTAGTTCAGCATTTCTTTAAACAGAATAGCCTTTGTCTGACCCTCTTCCGCACTTGCGCTATTAAAAAGAATGAAGTCTTTGTGGGCTCACCCGTCCTTGATTTGATGCATCAACTTGGCCACAAAGGAAAACTCCTTCCCTATGCCTTTCAACATTGGGCCATGGGGGAGCAACTCCGACCTCATGCCATCAAATACAGAGAGGCCTCTGTGGGACATACCCTGACCCCGAGCCGATAAAATAACATGGCCATAATAAAATATTCCCACATTTTGACATTCAACATTAGGCCATGGGGGAGAAAATTCGACCCTATGCCATCAAATATAGAGAGGCCTCGATGAGACATACCTTGACCCAGAGCTGATAAAATAACTTGGGTACAAGGGAATACTCTCTCAATGTGCCATAAAAAATGGCCTCAGTAAAATGAATGCAGCATCGAGCCATCATATTTTTTACCAAAACTCCACCATGAGGGAAGATTTTCAACCTTCGGTGATCTTCATTGACACTTACAATGGCGTCCCACACCAAGTCATCTAGAAAAACAATAGAATAAAAACAAGACAAATATAATGGAGGTGATATATCACATACCCCGTAGGAAACAACAAAGGAGACTGAGACAGCGTCATGTCCCATGCTACCCAAAATAATAATTTTGAACCTTTCAATATAACGTGACAGAGAACCGAGATACGGATCAAGGGTGTGACAAAGCCAAAAGATATTTCCCATGTTAGGCAAGCTCCGAGTCTACAAACGCTACGAAAGTTCTCGAGCCTTCCCCGTGCTATGTTCATACAGATCCGAAATGGGATGGCTAACGCCACGAGGGCATTCTCTCTCCCCGTACTAGGCATATCCTGAGGCTACAAACGCCACGGGCCTTCCCAGTGCTATGTACCTCCAACCCTGGGTGGAAAACACCGTCGGAGAATTATCCCTCCCCATCTATGTAAATCGAGAGGTATCGTAGTACCACGATCATTCACTATCCATACGTGCTATGATTACCTTAAGGCACCAAACGCCACGTCGACTCACTCGCCGAGCGTGCTATGGATACCCGAGGCGCTAAACGCCAAGCATGTCTTTACGCTTAAGTTCCTCAAAGATGCAAGTCATTGGGCATTAACATTCCAGCCCCGGGGTTTGATGACACGGGGGATTGGCGTGCCGTGGTGGTGCACATGTTTCCCACATGTCTTCTATCCCTTCATGTATTTCGATCACGAGTATTTCATAAAAATATTAAACATGTCTTTCACATTCAAATAATAATCATGAATGATGAACATGTTTTTATTTAAAAGGGGAAAGTTTTATTCATATTCAGGGGAACTACCGTCCAACTTACAACTCTTTGAGGGTCATTCTAAGAGAGGCTATTGAAAATATCTTCTCAGCAACTTAATATTCCAAGGTTTTTTGAGTCGGGTGCTTTATAACTGCTTCAATAGATAGACATCTGACCTGATGACTTCGGTTACTTTATACAGTCCCTCCCATTTGGAACCCAATAAACCCTCATTGGGCGTAATTGTATTTAAGGTAAATCGCCTCAAGACTAAGTCGCTAGGGAGGAAAGATCGTACCCGAACTTTCTTATTATAGAATATTTCATCCTTTGCTGATATGCCGCCATCTTGATCATCAATCTCTCCCTATTTTCTTCTATTAGATCAATATGGTGCTTGACGAGTCTTCATTCTGCCATTCTTTAAAGTGCTGCACCTGGTGGGAGGCCGCTCTGATCTTTGTAGGGATGACCGTTTTAAAACCGTAAGCCAGAGAAAATGGGGTCTCCCTAGTAGAGTCTTTGTAGGTCATCTGATATGCCTAGAAGGCTTCTAGCAGCTCCCCAACCAACAGCCCTTTACGGGACTCGATCCTTGCTTTCAAATTATTCTTGATGGCTTTGTTTGCTGCTTCTACTTTCCTGTTTGACTTAGGATGAGTAGGCGAGGCAAATCTCAAGGCAATTTGAAGGTTCTCACAAAGTTTTATGAACCTCTTAATGTCGAACTGCTTCCCATTGTCCGTAATGATAGCCCGCAAAATTCTGAACCGACACATAATATTTTTCCTGACAAAATCTATCGCTTTCCTCTCAATTATCGTGGACAATAGCTTAGCTACCACCCACTTGGTGAAGTAATCAATTGTAATAATTGTGAACTTGGCTTGACCCCGACCCGTAGGCATCGGCCTGATGATATCCAACCCGCACTAGGTGAAAGGCAAAAGACTTGACAATACGGTCAGCTGCTCGGGGGGCTGGTGAGGTATGTTGGCGTTCCTCTGACATTCGTCATAAGTCTGGGTAACCTTGACCCCATCTTAATGCATCGTTAGCCAGAAGAAACTTTTCCTAAGCCCATTGTCAGCGATTGACGACCTCCACCATGTCTTCCGTAAATTCCCTCATGAATCTCTCTAAGTACATAATCAGCCTCTCTAGGTCTCAAACACCTCAAGTACGGCATCGTGTACCCCCTTCGATATTACTCCACTTATCAATAAACTTTTGGCACTTCGATAATTCAATTTCCTTGCTTCTTTCTTATCCTCTGGCGCATCCTATGTTTCTAAGTATTTCTTGATTAGGTGTATCTATGATAGGTCCCCTTCGATTTCTACCTCAATCGGGCACCCCAACACTTTTTTATTACAAGTTCCTTAATAGTATGGTCCAAGGGATCATAGATTTGATGGATGATGCAAGCCGAGCCAATGAGTCTGCTTGCTGGTTGTTCTCCCGCTCGATCTTTTCGAAAATCACATTTCTCATTCTTTCAGTAAGCTTCTTCACCTTGGCTTGAGAAGCTATCATGTTTAGCTCCCTTGCCTGGAATTCGCCATTCAGTTGCCGAACGGCCAACTAGGAATCACTTTTTACCACCACATCCCTTACTCTGACTGCCACGCAGAGTCTTAGTCTGGCCAGAATTGCTTCATATTTTGCCTCATTATTTGTAGCATCAAAGGCGAGTCTCAAGTCATAACTCAAATTTTTCCCTTTACTTTTAAGGATCATCCCGGCTCTGCATCTTTATGTGCTGACCGACCCTTCAACAAAACAACTCCCATTTAGCTTCCTCCACTACCATAACTTGAGGCCTGGTGAACTCCGCAATAAAATCTATCAATGCTTGCCCCTTGATCGACACCCTAGGTAGATAAGATATGTCATATTCGCTGAGTTCCACCAATATTTCACTAGACGACCCGAGGTCTCTGGTTTATGCAGTATCTGCCTTAATGGGTGGTCGGTATACACCCTGATGGGGTGGGCTTGAAAATAAGGGTGTAATTTTCTCATTGCAGTGTCCAAGGACAAAACCACCAGCTCATCGGCTGGGTACCGAGTTTCTGCATCCAACAGGGCCTTACTAGTATTGTATACTGGCATTTGGAGTTTTTCCGCTTCCTACACTAATACTAAACTCACAGCATACTCAGAAAAGGCTAAGTACAAGAACAATGTCTCACCTGGGATCGGCTTTGCAGCAGCGGAGGTCGGGCTAGGTATCCTTTGAGTTGTTGGAATGCATCCTCGCATTCAGTTGTCCAGCTGATTTATTTCTTGGCCTTCTTGACCAGTTGGAAGAAAACATGACACTTGTCGGTGGCTTTAGAGATGAACCGATTTAACGCTGCCACCCGACCCGTTAAACTATGCACTTCTTTGACTTCCTTTGGGGGTTTTAGATCCAACACTGGCTCGATTTTCTAAGGGTTTGCCTCAATGCCTTGCACACTGACCATGTACCCCAAAAACTTTCCAAAAGATACACCGAAGGCAAATTTATCCGGCTTTAGCTGCATGTTGTGCTTCTTTAACATCTCAAACATCCATCTGAGGTCATCAATATGGTCATCGGGCTTTTCCGTCATCGTGATCATGTCATCGACATAAACCTACATTGTCTTACCGATGAGTGGCCTGAAAACCTTATTAACCTACCTCTAATACATTACCCCGATATTTTTCAATCTGAAAGGAATAATTTTATAGCTATATAGCCATTGGTCAGTAATGAAGGTAATTTTTTCTTCATCCTCGTCATGCATCCTAACCTGCTTGTACCCCGAGAAGGAATCCATGAAAATGAGCAACCCATGACATGTCATAGAGTGTACTAGTTGGTCTACATTAGGAAGTGAGAAGCTATCCTTCAGGCAGGCTTTGTTCAGGTCAGAGAAATCCATGCACATTCTCCAATTTTCATTGGCCTTCTTTACTAAGACCACGTTCGATACCCACTTCGGGTATTTAACCTCCCTGACAAATCCGACCTTTAGTAATTTTTCAACATCTACCGGAATCACTCTGTATCGCTCTTAGTTGAAAATCCTCCTCTTTTATTTCACCGGCCTGTGAGCTCGATCATCCGCTAAAGGATGGCTGATGAACTTGGGGTCAATCTTGGTCATATCTCCATGGTACCATGTGAAGACATCAACGTATTCCTCCAGAAAATCCAACAGTTGCTTCCTCAAACTCGACTTCATTCCTGCTCCGACTTTTATTATTTTCTCATGGCCGAAAAGCTCCACTAGCTCTAACTCTACCCTTGCCCCCACCTGGGCGGGATCACCGGGTCGGGGATCAGTCGTCTCTACTTCTGCCGCATCATATTCTCTCTTTTTCCTATTCGCCCCTACCTCTTCGATACATAATGTTTCCTTAGAAACGGTAGAGAAATAACTCCTAGCCACCTTCTGGCTTCCACAAACTACCCCAACTCCCTCTCGGGTTGGAAACTTCAATTTCAAGTAATAACATAACATAGCTTCCCTGGATTTCATCATAAAGGGTCTTCCCAATATGACTTGATCGCTACTCAAGCAATCCACCACTGTGAAATCCATCATAATGATCCGGATATGGAGAGTTGTCCCAATGGTCATTGTTAACTATACCCAACCTAATGGGACGACAATTGCTCCCCCAAACCCGTATAATGGTGTCACATCTTGGATTAACGTAGTGTACTCCACGCCCAAGTCATCCAAAACTTCCTTGGAGATGATATCTACCATGCTCCCGGGATCCACCAATATCATGTCCACCCTGGCCCCACCAATATTGGCCTTTATTATTAATGCGTCATCGTGGGGGTAGCTAACCCATTGGGCATCTTCCTTGGTGAACATGATAGGCATAAGTTGGGCCTTCTGGATCCTCGGGGCCTTCTCTGTTGTCAACACCTTCAGGTCTCTAGCCCAGTAGTAATTCTTTCTGACCCAATTTGAATCTCCGGCCAATGTCTTTCCTCCGGCTATTGTGAACATCGACCTTTGCTCCCTGCGCTGCCTGAACTTCATGTCTTCATGGTCTATGCACTTCTTCAGGTAGCCATTTTTACCAGGTCTTCCACTTATTCCTACAAGTCCCTGTACTTTTCTGTGGGATGCCCATTTGCATTATTATGCATGCAATAAGTCCTGTTCTATCTATTTTTAACCAGAAACCTCATCGGATCGGGCTCAGTCAATAGGCTTTTATCCTAGATTTCTCGAGCGATCTAGGACAATGGCCTATTCAAGGCGGTGTATGTCATTCCTCTGACTATTGGATAATTGTTACCCATAGCATCACTATTTTGTAAAGAACGTGGTGTTCTTGTACAAAATTAACTATGTGATAAAGGAAATTGCTCTTTTATCATTTGTAATTGGATTACCTTGATATATAAATGATAAAAAGTCCTTATGATTAGTACCAGATTAAAAAGATATGAGACAATATTAATTCACGTAAGGTTGAATCATTAAATATCCCTAGTCGTAGTATTATCGAGACTGGACATCGATAATGCGGAATAGGCTAGTATTACACTTGTGCACGTTATTTAAGCTTAACGGCATAGTTCTCATAAATTTGGGTATTGGATACTCATGCAAGTGTGATAAGAGGTTCTGTTTGCCGATGGTACGGGAACAGCTTCGCTCTGGATAGACCCATCGGTGTCTCATTGGTAGTATGACTATGTGTCTATGGGAATCCGAATCAGGGTAGGTGTATTTGGTCTTAACCTGAGACTTGCATCGCTAATACTTGCGGCAATCAGTATATTTTGGTTTTGATCGTTCGAGGCTTTAACAGGTTCTGTGTACGCCTCTTCTGGGTATTCTGAGAATCGTAGTATATTGAGTGTGATGTCAAGATGGAAGTATCACTTCAGTCATATGGAGATGATGATCACGCAGAGATAAAGAACCGGTACTCTATAGTGCTAGAGCCATCGGGAAAGTATGACTAGGTCATGACTTTCCGATCATAAAGAGACTAGTTGCAAGATATGCAATATATGCTTCGTACGGGGTAGACACAACTCCAGCCTCAGGCCTAGCATATTACATCTGATACTGGATCGTAATACGCAATACTATGTATACTACGCCTGATATAGATTATATATTTCTTAAAAGAATATTTCTGGAGAATTGGGTTGGCACGATGCTTTGCTAGAAGCCAACCATGTCTTGTAAATCGGTAAGAATGTGGTACCGGGTACGCACGTGTTCGGATAGTCCGATGACCGCATTTACTGCCAATATATCCAAGGATCTCTTGGGTCGCCTCCCAAAGATTCACCGATGACATTTGACTCGAACAGAATTAATATAGGATTAATTATGAGAGAGAGAAAATTAATCTAGGATTAATTGCGGCAAGAATTAATCTGGGATTAATTCGACTAGAAGAGAGAACGCGATTAATTTGTAATTAATCGGCAAAGTAAGTTTAATAGTTAAATTGGATTTCACTATTTAATTTATTTAATTGGGCTAAAATAATATATTGGATATATTAATTGAAATTAGATTTCAATGCAGAATTAAATTGGATTTTAAATCTAGCGAACGAATTAATTTAGAATTAATTCGCAAGCGACTTTCGTAATAATTTTGCTATGTATTATTATTTATTTAAATTAGATTTAATTACGTCACAACGGTAAATTCATTTAGTTCAGAATTAAATGAATCCGGGCCCGAGCGAAGTTGTGTGTTGATTTAGCCGACTTAAATTTGGAATTTAAAAGTGGTGGGACCCACTTCACTTACATCACATGTTAGACATATGACGGAAGTGGTTAAGCTTAAAATTTTGGATTTGATTTATTAAAAGTAAGCTTGGCTTTGCTTATATAAGACTCAAACCAATATCAACACTCAACCTCACTATAAATTAACAAGTCAACTTTGGAAGCATGATAAGGTTGCTATTCATAGCAACCTATTCTCTCTTCTTCCTCACAAAATGTCGAGCTTCTCTCATTCTCCCATGGAATTCTATTGCAAAAATCAGGCATGCTAGCACATTAATGAGTCAAAGGAAGGTGATAAGGAGACTCACCCAAGTGTTGGAGCACTAATAGAAGGCTTGGAGCTTCCATCTTCGAAGAAAAGTTTTCAAATTCATCCAAACCAATGTAAGTATTCCGCAACTTCCTTTGGTAAAATTCACACACGAATCACTCTTATCTAATTTTTTGTATTTGGGCTAATGGGCTTGGTTGGGCCAAATTTTGGTCTTGGATCATATTTGGGCATAAACCATTTCCATAAAGTCCAAAAATATGATATTGGGCCTAATGGGCCTAAATTGATTTTATGGCATAAGGTGATTCCTAACTTGGGCCTTGGCATTTTGGGTTTGATCCATAATGGCCAAAACCCATGCCTAAAGAATAAATTGAAAGCTCATTGGACTTTAATTGAATAGTATTGGATGCTAATTGGGCCTTTGAGACCCAATTGGATTGGATTTGGAATCCAAGTCCTTAAAGGCACTATTGAAAGTGTAATTGTTTAATTTGGAATTAAACATGAATTAGTATTGGATACAATTTAAATTCGATTTAAAATTATAGTTCGATATAATTCAAGAATACGTACTTTGAGTATTTATTCTTAAACGAGTCGAACTCGCGCAAATCAAATCGTTGTTTGAACATTGGATGGTCATTAATCAAAGATTAATTAATTGGATTAGATTGATTGAATAACATGCTTTTTGTGAATACTTTGATGTATTTGTATGAATAATGTATATCAGATGGATATTAGAAGGGTGATGGCAATTTTAGAAATTGTTGTAATAAATTTATAATTTATTAAATTGGACATGCGTGTCCAGCCTATTATCTCTATTCTATTTGTATTTCTCTTCTCACCAATTCCCCTCAATGCAAATGAGGTTTCTTATTAGTGTTATGTAATTGGGTAGAAGTAAGAATAGTGCTAGCGGGAGAGAGGAAATGAAGAGATTTGTTCTATGAACAATTTGTTGTATATTCATCCGCATATCATTATTAATTTATTTCGCGCCTTATTATGCTTTAAGAATGCATGTTTAAGGGTGTATGATGAGACCTAATCAAAGATAATAAATTGGTTGCCAATTTACGCGAAAAACCCTCATTCAATATTAAGAGTTTTTCCTTCCATTGAGTGGTTCTCTCTCAAGATCCAAGATTGGCATTGTTTGTTGGCCAAGGTCAAGACTTTTGTCCATCGCAGATGTGTTTGAACTGCGTAAGCTTTGTTCCATATCGTATGTCTTGGGCGGTTGTGACTTGTTGGCCAAAGTCAAGGTCACTTCTTGTTCATCGACTTCGATTACGAAGCTTTCCCACTGTAAATGGGTCACGCTTAACTGGAATCATTATGTTTGTTGAGCCAAAGCCAAGGCTTAGTTGATTCAGGGGAAACAGGTTAGGAAATATATTGGATATATTTACATATATTGGATATCTGTTTCGGACTTGGAGGTCCACCTACTGGATCTAGGAATTGGATGGGATCCAATTGATCTTAGAGATCTACCTAGTTAAGTTTCATACAACTTGTTGGCCAAAGTCAAGATTGTGTGTTATTTAACAGGATCCTAGCCCACTAGAAAACTAGGTTTCCCGAGTACTCCACGGAGGGTTAGAGGCTCGCCGAAAAATAGTGGGAGACAGATATTAAATTTGTAATTTCATTTAGATACATGCCAATACACGCTCATTTTATTTTTCGTCATTAATTATATATAAATATATTAGTTGGACTAATATTCAATTGTTGTTTTAATTGAACAGTTGGACTGTATTCAAACTACTTCATTTGTAGTTGGTTATATAGTTGGACTATATGAATCAATACATTTGAAAGTAACTAATAAAATTGTTGTTAATTATATAGTTAGACTATAATAATCATTACATTAGATTGAAACCGAAATCTTTGATTGGATAGTTGGACTATAGCAATCAAGATGACTTGAAATATTAGCGTCAAAAGGACATAATCCTGGGTGAAAATTGTCTTTAATGGCTTTAATTTTTAGATTGGGAAAAGGAATCTCAGGATAGTCCTAGGAGCTGAGAAGTTACTCTATTTGATAGAGAAACCTCTCGGGCCTAAGCCCGAAGTTGAGAAAATAGTAGAGAATGAGCTTTGGAAGACCCATCGTGATGATAACTTTAGTGCTCAATCTGTTATGCTTGCTGCAATGACTCTTTAATTTCGTCGTCAGAACTAAGGATTAGATCCTTATACCATGATGTTGAAATTAAAGGATCTTCATAGATCTATTCTTAGATCTTAGAAGTATGAATTGCAAAAGAAGCTCTTTCGCTCACATGTGTCGGAGGGTATGTCTGTCGAGCACTAGGTGTCGCAGATGATTACTGACATCGAACAGCTAGGTAAGTTGGGCATTACCTACGAGGCCGAGACTTCCATAAATTTGATCTTACAATCTCTACCTGAATGCTGGGGCGGGTTCGTCATGAACTTCAACATGATGAACCAAGAGAAAACTCTTGGAGAGTTAATGGCTATACTCAAGGAGGAAGAGCCAGAGCTTCTAAAAGGGCAAGAAGCGCAAGGAGCATTTTACTTCGACATCCCAGAAGGCCAAGACTTGGCCGAAGGCTTCTGAGGGTGTGAAGAAAAGGGCAAGGCTAAATCGTCACATTATTTTGGAAGACAAATGACATATCCCAAGATGTCTGCCTAAACTGTGGCAAACGGGGTCACTAGAAGCGTGACTGCCGTATGGACAAGGCAGACATGAAGGAAATGAAGGTGAGGCAAGGCTCCGGCTTCAGGTATGTTTGTTATAAACATGTCCACTACTAGTTTTAAAATTGGATTTTGATACTGGGTGTGGTGCATACATATGTATTGATGTGCGGGATCTGCTGATTAGCAGGAGACTAGCTTCAGATGAGATCGACCTATAAGTCGGAAGAAAGACGAGAGTCGCTGTTTTGGCCATAGGAACCTAAGTTTTGGAACTGCCCTTTGGGCATGTACTTAAATTAGGAAAGTGTTATAATGTACCTAGTTTGACTAGAAACATTATCTCTATATCTAGTTTAACCCGTTGCGGGTATACCTTTATGTTCCAGAACACCAGGTGTTTTGTTTATAAAGATGATATTGAGATAAACACATTAGACGTGAATAACAGTATTTATATTTTGAATATAAATGAATCTCAAACATATAACATGCCAAACAAAAGGCTCAAACTGAGTAAATCAGATGAGACTTATTTGTGGCATTGTTGTCTGGGACACATTAACAAGACTTGTATATCCACACTTTCGAAGAGTGGATACTAGGACGGATTTGATCCTAATTCAAATGATGTCTATGAATCTTGTTTATTAGGCAAAGTGCCTAAAACATATTTTATTGGTAAAGGTGCAAGTGCCACCGATTTGTTACCTCTCGTTCATAGTCACGTAAGTAGGCCCATGTCTAGTTAGGCTAGAGGTGGATATGAATACTTTGTAACCTTTACGGATGTGGCATCGCGTTATGGGTATGTGTATCTTATGAAACACAAGTCGGAAACTTTTGAGAAATTGAAAGAGTTTTGACACGAAGTAAGAAAATAGACCGGTAAAAGTATTAAAAACATTACTGTCGGACCATAGTATAAAATTCTTAAACATATGAGTTTCAAGATTACTTGAAAGAGTATGGTATTCTTCCACAATGGACTCCTCCCGGAACACGTCAGTTGGACGGTGTGTCCGAACGGAGAAACCGAACTTAGTTGGACATGGTAAGGTTAATGATGAGTCGCTCTAAGCTATCAATTTCCTTCTAAGGATACGCATTAAACAGTGCAATACTTATTTTGAATAAGGTTCCATGAAAATCTATTAGACAGACTTTATATTATATATGAACAGGAAAAAAACTGAGTTTCTAATTCCTGAAGATTTGGGAATATTGGGCATACTCTAAACGTTTGGATGATACCAAACTATAACCCAAATCGGATAAGTGCCTATTTGTAGGTTATCATAGGGAAATCAAAGTATAGTACTTATACAACTCACAAGAGAATAATGTATTTGTTGCTCTCCATACGGTTTTCCTCGAAAAGTAATTCCTAAATGCAGTGGTAAGTGGGAGGAAAGTAAAACTCAATGAAAATCGGAGTAATACTATTCCTAGCACCGACTCCCTTATGGAACATGAACAATTCATCAGGGATGAAACTGTACCACAATCTTCGAATACACAAGAACCGCGTATATAAGAGAGAGTCAGAAAACAACCTGGGAGGTATGGGTTTCTGATCTCACCTCATGTAGATATTAATCTTATTGAGGAAGATGGACCGACTACGTATGAGGAAGTGATACAAGGTATCGACTCCTTTTATGGCAAAGTGCCATGAAGTCCGAAATGGATACCATGTATACCAACAATGTTTGGATACTGGTTGATGTACCAGAAGGCATTGTGTCTATTGATACTATATAAGTCTTCAAGGAAGACAGAGATAGATGGCAACATATATATGTATGTAGCTAGGCTTATAAAGAAAGGGTATCGTCATCAACAAAGTGTCGATTACGACGAAACTCTTTTACCTATTGCCATGATTAAATCCATTCGGATAATGCTTGCTAATGCTGCATATTTCATTTATGAAATATGGCAGCTAGACACCAAAACTGCTTTCCTTAACGGAAACCTTTTGGAGGATGTTTGTATGCAACAATCTGACGATTTTATCGTGCCAAAACATGCAATCAAGGCTTGCAAGTTAAATCGATCCATTTATGGATTGAAACAAGCATTGCATTATTGGAACCAGCGTTTTGATGTAATCATAATGGTATATGATTTAATTCAAAAAAAAGATGATTCTTGTGTATATAAGAAGGTTAGTGGGAGAGCACTGACATTCCTTGTCCTTATGATGATGATGTATTTTTCTCGGTAATAACATTCCCATGCTATAATCGGTGAAAGCTTGGCTTTCATAAAATTCTCCATGAAAAACCTGGGAGAAGCATGCTTTATTCTAGGAATAAAGATCTACTGGGATAGATCTAGAAAGCTGCTGACACTCTCCCAGAGCTCGTATGTTATGAAAATATACGCGATCTGATGTCTCATATGCTTTGAGCATATGTAGACGCAATCAGGCTGATCCAGGTGATGGTCACTGGATTGATGTAAAGAACATCCTTAGTATCTTAGACGAACAAAGGATGCATTCTTTATCTATGGAGAATGAGAACTTGAAGTGACTAGGTTCACCGCTGCAAGTTTCCAAATCGAGAAAGACAACTGTAAGTCGCAATAAGGGTACATATTTAGTTTGAATAACGAAATAGTGAGCTGGAAATCTTCCAAGTAGATATTGTTGCCGATTAAACAATAAAAGCGAAATATTACTGCAACTGAGGCAACACAAGAAGCATTTTAGATCTATAAATTCCTAATTGGATTAGGAGTAGTTCTGTTAGCAGTTGAACTGGGCTAAAGCACATGCTAAGGAATCGCAGTCTCATCAACGATCCAAGTATGTACTTCAACTGTTTCATCTGATTCGTTAGATCATACATCGTGGTGAGGTGATGATCGAATAAATCGCATCAGAAGATAACCTTACAAATCCGCTAACGAAAGCTATTTCTCAGCAGAAGTTTGAGCGGCCCGTACATAGTTCAAGTGTTAGACACTTGAGTGATTAGCTATATGCCAAGTGGGAGATTGTTGGACAATTATGACCCATAGCATCACTATTTTGTAAAGAACATGGTGTTCTTGTATAAAATTAACTATGAGACAAAGGAAATTGCTCTTTTATCATTTGTAATTGGATTACCTGGATATATAAATGATAAAAGTCCATATGATTAGTACCAGATTAATAAGATATGAGACAGTATTAATCCATGTAAGGTTTAATCATTAAATATCCCTAGTCGTAGTATTATCAAGACTGGACATCGATAATGCAGAATAGGCTAGTATTACACTTGTGCGCGTTATGGAAGCTAACTGCATAGTTCTCATATATTTGGGTATTGGATACTCACGCAAGTGTGATAAGAGATTCTGTTTGCCGATGTTACGGGAACAGCTTCGCTCTGGATAGACCATTCGGAGTCCCATTGGTAGTATGACTATGTGTCTATGGGAATCCGAATAAGGGTAGGTGTATTTGGTCTTAACCTGAGACTTGCATCACTAATACTTGTGGCATTCAGTATACTTTGGTTTTGGTCGTCCGGGGCTTTAACAGGTTCTGTGTACGCCTCTTTCTGGGTATACTGAGAATCGTAGTGTATTGGGTGTGATGTCAAGATGGAAGTATCACTTCAGTCATATGGAGATGATGATCACGCAAGGATACAGAACTGGTACTCTATAGCGCTATAGCCATCACGAAAGTATGACTAGGTCATGACTTTCCGATCATAAAGAGACTAGTTGTTAGTGATCCGATATATGCTTCGTACAGGGCAGACACAACTCCATCCCCAGGCCTAGCATGTGACATCCGATACTGGATCGTAATACACAATACTATGTATACTACGCCTGATATAGATTATATATTCCTTAAAAGAATATTTCTGGAGAATTGGGTAGGCACGGTGCTTTGCTAGAATCCAACCATGTCTTGTAAATCGGTAAGAACGTGGTACCAGATACGTACGTGTTCGGATAGTTCCGATGACCGTATTTACTGCCAACATATCCAGGGATCTCTTGGGTCGCCTCCCAAGATTCACCGATGACATTTGACTCGAACAGAATTAATATAGGATTAATTATGAGAGAGAGAAAATTAATCTAGGATTACTTGCGCCAAGAATTAATCTGGGATTACTTCGACTAGAAGAGAGAACGCGATTAATTTGGAATTAATCAGCAAAGTAAATTTAATAGTTAAATTGGATTTCACTATTTAATTTATTTAATTGGGCTAAAATAATATATTGGATATATTAATTGAAATTAGATTTTAATGCGGAATTAAATTGGATTTTAATTCTAGCGAACGAATTAATTTAGAATTAATTCACAAGCGACTTTCGTAATAATTTTGCTAGGCATTATTATTTATTTAAATTAGATTTAATTACGTCGTAACGGCAAATTCGTTTAGTTCGGAATTAAATGAACCCGGGCCCAAACGAAGTTGCGTGTTGATTTAGTCGACTTAAATTTGGAATTAAAAGTGGTGGGACCCACTTCACTTACATCACATGTTAGACATATGATGGAAGTGGTTAGGCTTAAAATTTTGGATTTCATTTATTAAAAGTAAGTTTGGCTTTGCTTATATAACACTGAAACCAATATCAACACTCAACCTCACTATAAATTAACAAGTCAACTTTGGAAGCATGATAAGGTTACTATTCACAGCAACTTATTCTCTCTTCTTCCTCACAAAATGTCGAATCTTCTCTCCTTCTCCCATGGATTTTTTTTGCAAAATCAAGCATGCTAGCACATTAAATAGTCAAAGGAAGGTGATAGGGATACTCGCCCAAGTGTTGGAACACTAATAGAAGGCTTGGAGCTTCCATCTTCAAAGAAAAGTTTTCAAATTCATCCAAACCAATGTAAGTATTCCGCAACTTCCTTTAGTAAAATTCACACACGAATCACTTTTAGAGATCATTGGCATTTCTAGGAACACTAACACCGACGGCATGGGAGACCTTAATCGGTGGCCTTCTCACATGCATTGGATTACCCTGAGTCATTGGCTTGAATTCCTTTTGTCTCGAGTCTGCCTCATTTGGTCTCTACTAGTATCACACTGATTCTCCGACCTATGAGCTTTTAACACCCGAGCATCAACTCCATAGGTGATCTTCTCCTCTTCCTCAGTTAACACGTACTTCCTCGCTTGTTCCAAGGCCGCGCCATAGTCCGGTATCTCCTGGATCCTCAAGTGAGACTATAATTTCCCAACCTTGAGAGCTTTTTTAAAGCTTTCTAAGGCCTCCAGAGACTCATACGCCTCAACCTCTAACACCTAGCTATGATATCCGTCAACAAAATTCTTCAAGGGCTCATCGTCCCTTCGCTTCATCATCCTTAATGACCTCACCGCCTTCCTAGGTACGCAAGCTTTTTTGAAGTGTCACACAATGGATTTCCTCAATTGTGTGAAGCTGGTGATACTTCTCAGGGTCAGGTTCTTGTACCACAGACTGGCTTACCCACACAAGGTTAGAGGGAACATCTTCCTCATACGTAGATGGCCTCTCCGGCCATTACCTGAATCTCCATCAGCAAAATAAACTTCTCAACATGTGACTTGGGGTCCGTGCTGTATTTTTAGACATCCATAGAGGCATGGTGAATCTTCTTGGAAACTCCATTGCCATAATTTCCTTCGTAAAATAGGACACAGTCTCCATGTCTTAGTCGCCCCCATTCCCTTTTTAATACTTTCTTACCATTTTTTCACCTCTTTCCAAAACCAACTACTCATATGGCTCTCGAAACTGTCATGCTCATGTCCATTGGTTTCCCCACGTTTTCCACATCGTGTACGATATCTCCCGTAACTAGGAAATTCATGCCCTTCCATTGGGTGTCGTTCCAAGTCACTTTCCTCGAAACACAGGTTGTTGTTGGAATATTCTGGGGTTTGTCTACCTTCCTCTTCTTCCAACAACTCCCTCGTCGGTGCGGCGCCAACAATGATTACGGATCTCATTCTATGGGTACTCCTATTCCTATTTTCGCTTCTCATTTTCTCCCCCATTCTTTTCCAACTTCTCCAACTTTTCCATCATAGCCTTCATGAAGGTCTGGGTTGCTTCCCTTTCTTTCCGAGCTTCTTCCCTCTCATTCTGTATGGTTTATTTCATATTCTCCATCCATTCTGTTGTCGAAAACTCTAGAGATTGGGTTCTAGACTCCTGCCATCGTATTAATGTGTTTTACTACTTTTTGTACTGGATCCCACAGATGGAGCCAACTGTTGACGGCTATTTTTTATTCCTGAGGCAATTCAAGAAAATCACTCCTCGAACAAACCTCCCCCAAACAATGAATTTGTTTGGTTGTGGGATCCAAAGTAAATTTGACAAGTGACCGGCGTAATCACACGAGTAATAACACAAGCGCACGTATCGTTCAAGTAGTATAAAAGTATCGATCCCACGAGGACTTAATTCCTACTATTGTTATTAATTATTTACCAATATCTAATTAAGGGAGAAGAGAATGATTGCTTGATTGGTTGTTTGAATGTGGATTTGCTAAATAAAAAAAATAAATAAATACATAAAAAAAATACTAAGGGAAATAAACTAAATAGACTAATATCTAGGGTTGTGATTCCACACAATATTATTCTAATGATGAATGATTCTCTTATATATGTGTAAATAAATTAGCTGCTAACCTGGAACACGAAGATATGCAAAAGCCTATGTCGATGGTCAGATGCAACCCCCAAATACCTAATTAATCATATGTCTATATTAACCAAGTTACCTGAATTCATTAAGTTCAAGTTCCAATTGTGGCTACCCCGCCCGACAGTATATATCTATCATGTAAGGAAATCTATTAAGGGTTATATATCCCTCAAGGAAGATCGTGGGCTATTGAATCTAAGCTGAAAACCTAAAATCTCTTCGTCAAGTTCATTTTAAGTTTACCATATCAATCTTATTGGTGATCAGGCAACAATAAGCATTAAATTTAAGATTCAATAATCAAACTAAAGAATTACCCATTATAAAATTAAATCAATTATTAAGTATGGCAAATATCGTGTTTCATCACTTCCCTAAAATAAAAATAAAATGTTGGGGTTAGGGATCCACCTTTACTATTTACAATTTAGAAATCTCCCTTATTATAATATAGAAATTATCAGTGATATTACCAACCGACCATATAGACGCTATCTTCATTAAGTCAGATTTTGAATTAAGTCCAACCGACCATAAATGCGGTGTTACTATTTGTCCATAAACCAGCCACATAGGCGGTAATCATCTGTCACCTAAAGACCGGCCATATAGGCGGTGTCGCATTATGTCAAATAAATAAAACCAGCCATTAAGGCGGTAAACCTTTAGTTTAAATTATAATTTCTATATTATAATTAAGGGAGATTAGTCTAAACTAAAATAATAAAAGCTTCACTCTTCCCCCAATGGAAATTTAACTATTAAACATAAAAGAAAATAAAATAAAATAAACTATTACTATTACTGAAAATAAAAATACATAATTTAAATACTAAAAATAAATACAAACAAGATGCAATCCTTAAATTCCTTACAAAAACCTAAGGAAAGCATAAAGCAAATGAAGTGAAAATGGCCTCAATTTATAGACATTCTGGACTGGCACGCGTCGCGATGCGCAAAGGTCTGCGCGTCGCGACGCCGAGCTGGTACACAGCTGATGACGCGGCTTGACCTGTTGACTAAAACGTGGCACGCGTAATCCATTGGTCCAATAGAATTCTGACACGTGGCGTGGTTTCTTCGATCAAATGAGATGTTGACATGTGGCAAAAGATAATTGGTTGATGATGATGTAGCTGACACGTGGATGGATGACTCAGCATGCAGATGCTATGGCGGACATGTGTCAGACAATAGATGACACGTGGCTGACACGTGGCACGCGTTTGTTGCGGTCCATTCAGATGATGACACGTGGCACGTGTATTGTCGACAGCATATGATGATGACATGTGGCACGCGCACGTTAGCGGATATTTATGATGGCGCACGTTAGCATCCAGCACATTTTAGCAACTGCGCATTTTTGCAAAACACCTCAGATTTTGACATGTGTATGACGCATGTTAGTGGTGCACGTTAGTAAATTCCGGCGCACTTTAGCAGTCGCAACGCCCAAATTACAATTTTGCCTTTTTGTCCATTTTTCACTGTTTTGGCCCTGAATTGTTTCCAATGCTTCCCAAACTTTATTATATCTGCAAAACAACACAACACATCAAAACGTTCACAAAACCCGAGAAACTTTACAAACTATTAGGTTAAATGAGTAGGAATTGTGATATAATTACCACTCATCAACAAGCAAATGGGAAAAACACACTGATAAAATAAATGATTTAGCGTGGTTCGGTGGAATGGATCAACCTACGTCTACAGATGCAAAGAAATAGAATCTTTTATTATGAGCTCGTCAAACCGACCAGTACTTTCTCTCTCCCTTAAGCTTTCTCTTTTACAAGTTGTACGAATATTTTGAATCAAAATAGCCAACCCACTACAATGAATTCTCAACCCCTTATATAGTACTTCTGCATCTACTATTACTTCAAGTCATGATGTTAGCCTTTCACTGTCGCTCACATACCTCCATCTCAAGTACTCTATAAACAGTAGCATCTGGGCGCCTGACATAACTATCTTCTGCCATCTAAACACAATCATTCCTACCTTTTTGCCTATTGTCACACGTCCAGTCCACATGGTAACTGATGAGTGGTAATTATATCACTATTTCCCACTCATTTAACCTAATATTTTGTATAATTTCTTGAGTTTTGTGAATATTTTGATGTGTTTTGTGTTATTTTGTAGATAAATAAAGTTTCGGGACATTTTGGAGGTGATTTGGGACCAAAACAGTGAAAATTGGAAAAAAAATGGTATTTTGGTAATTTTGCCGCGTCGCGATGCCTAACATGCACCAAGACTTGCTAACGTGCGCTGGGTCCACAAGTCAGAATCTGAGAAGTTTGACTTTGCTAATGTGCACCGTGCCACGTGTCACCATCACATCCGATCTGTTAACGTGCGACGTGCCACGTGTCATCATCCTACGGTGCCGACAATCGCCATCACCACGTGGCACTCCACGTCAACATCCACATCACCAGTTGACCGAGTCAACATGCCACGTCATCATCAGCTAATCACAGCGTGCCACATGTCATCATTCTATGGTGCCGACAGTCACAATCGCCACGTGTCGCCACGTCAACTCAATTATTGACTCACTTATCCACAATTGACACGTGGCAGATAAGAATCTGAAATAATCCAATCAAGAGCCGCCACGTGTCGCAATCATTGAGCTCCCAGCCGCCTTGCCACGTGTCACCTTATCACCTTATCCAGAATCCCACGCGACGAACCAGAAGCTGCCACATCGACAATCACGCGATTCGCGAAGCGAGCTGCGCGTCGCGATGCCGACCCTCTACTGACGCCTATAAATAGAGCTTGAAATTTCAGTTGTAGATGTACCTTCCTCTCTGAATTCTCGGATGTAAATATAGAGTTTTCTATCTAGTTTCTTTTAAATTTTAGTTTTGTAATTAATTTTAATTACGTTCTGTAATAATAGTAATTTACTTTTTTACTTTTACAGTTTGTACTATTCAACATGAAAAGGTAACTTCCCCCTGCTAGGGTGAAAGGTGATTCTTTTACTGTTGCTATTTAGATTAATCTCCCTTAAATATAATATATTCACTATTTAAAATATTGACTTAATGAGGATACCACTATATTGGTCGGTTGGTAATTCATTTTAATCTGGTTTAAACCTGACTAAGCAATGATACCGCCAGATTGGTCGGTTGGTAATTAAATTTTCTTACTGCCTTTATGGCTGGTTTGACTTAATTTGACTTAATCAGGTTACCGCCTATATGGCTGGTTGGTAAAATAATCACAAGTTATAATATTATATTAAAGGAGATATTTAAATAGTAAATAATAAAAGTTGATCCTTTACTACTTTACCAGCATTTTATTTTATGTCTTTTACTTTTAAGTTTTTTACTAGCCCTAGTTATGTGTCGTAACTAAGTTAGTTATCTGGGGTTGTGATGAATTCTAATATCACTGGTTTATAAGGGGTTATTTTATAGTTTGGGTAATTTAAAGGTTTACTTATTAAGTCTTAAGCTTAATGCTTCTTGTTGTCTGATCACCAATAAGATTGATGTGGTAAATCTAAAATAAACTTGACAAAGGAATTTTAGGTTTCAACCTTAGACTTAATAGCCCACGATCTTCCTTGAGGATAGATAACCCTTTAATACATTTCCCTTACAGGATAGACAAATACCTGTCGGACGGGGGTAGCCATAATTGGAACTTAAACTAATGAATCCAGATAATTTGGTTGACATAGACATATGGTTCAATTGGGTTAAACTGGGTATTTGCGTCTGACCATTGACATAGGCTTTTGCATAATTTAGTGTTCCAGGTTAGTAAACCGATTTATTACACAAACATGAAATAACCGCTTCATCTTTTAAAAGATATTAGAAAGATTCACAACCCTATATAGTTGCCTAATATTGAATTTTCTTAAACCTAATTTTGTGCAATTTTATTTACTTGTTTTTAAATTTAAAATCTTCATCCACCATTTCAAATCAATCAACCAACATGTTAGATACTAGTAATCATTTAACCTCATAAAATTAATATATTAGGTATTAAGTCCTCGTGGGATCGATACTTTTTATACTACTTGAACGTTACGTGCGCTTGCGTTATACGCGTGTGTGTAAGCACCGGTCAAGTTTTTGGCGCCGTTGCCGGGGACTTATTTATCTTTCACTATTAGTTTAGAGGTTAGATACCTTTACTTGTATCTAATTTCTTCTTACTTATTGTTTTTGTTTCTTGTGTTTCAGGTTCTCAGATTCTTAATTAGACTAACCAGAAGCTTTGAACTCCGACCGCTTGACCCATAAATTGAAAGAACCATCAGACAGTTGAGAAGGGAAATGCGAGAAGGCCAAGAGCTATAGTCAACATGGAACTGAACCTTTGGAAGGTGCACCACCAATTCTCATTCGAGACAGAATCATTCCGGTGGTTGACAGACTCATTTCTTGTATTGTACTTCCTCCCTTACCACCAAATGCAGGTGACATCAAAACATGCATTCAGATGATTCAGCAGTCAGTTCAGTTTGGGGGGAATGCAACTGAAGATCCTAATGCCCATATCAGCAACTTCTTGGAAGTTTGCGGCACTTTCAATTACAACCGAGAAGCTGAAGAAGCAATGAGACTGCGTATTTTCCCATACTCTTTGAAAGACAGAGCTAGAGCTTGGCTACATTCACTACCAGTAGGTTTCATCACAACTTGGAACACTTTAGTCACCAAATTTCTTGCAAAGTACTTTCCACCAGCTTAACTGGAAAGCTAAGGATTGACATCACATCCTTTGTGCAACAAGACTCAGAAACTCTCTACGAATCTTGGGAAAGATACAAAGATTTGCTCCGAAAATGTCCTCACCATGAGATTCCAAAATGGCTTCAAGTCCAAACCTTATATAATGGACTTTCTGGACTGATGAGAACCATAATCGATGCTGCTGCTGGAGGAGCTTTAATGGCAAAAGGAGAAGATCAAGCCTGGGACCTAATCGAAGAAATGGCCAACAATAATTCCTTGTGGCCAACAGAAAGGAGCATGATCCAAAGAATTACAGGAATTTATGAAAGTGGAGCCAATACAGCGGTCAATGCCAAGCTGGATCAGATATGCAAATTCATGGAGACTCTCAGTAGTGGATCCAAAAGTTCACCATATCGAGGAGCACAAGAACCAAACCAACTTGAAGAGACGGTGAATTATGTCAACAATTTCAAAAGACATGGGAACAATCCATATTCCAACACCTACAACCCATGGTGGAGGAATCATCCCAATTTTTCATGGAGCAACAATTCAGGACAAAAAAAACAATCCACCACCTGGATTCCAATAGTAGAACTATCCACCACCAGGATTTCAACAACATACAAAGACCATGAACATGAAAAAGAACCAGAATGAAAGAATGGATTGCAGAGATGTTCAAAAAGCAACAAGCAGCATATGATGATATCTTTCAGAGCCAATCTGCTTCCATCAAAGCACTGGAGAATCAAATCGGACAACTGGCCAATGCTCAAAGTTACAGACCGCCAGGTAATCTTCCCAGCAACACAGAACCCAATCCAAGGAACCGAGGGAAGGAGCAATTTCAAGCCATCACCTTGAAAAGCGGTACTGAAATCAACAAAGATGTTGGAATCAAGGCAACAATTGAGGAAGTTTCAAAAGAAACAACGCAACATATGGAGGAAAAAGAAGCAAAGGAAAAAGAAAAAGATCATATCACTCCATCTCCACCTTTTCCACAACGATTTTCTTAAAAACAAACTGGATAAGCAGTTTGCTCGATTCCTGGAGGTGTTCAAAAAGCTTCACATCAACATTTCATTTGCAGAAGCCTTGGAAGAAATGCCCAGCTATGTAAAATTCATGAAAGACATTCTTTCACGAAAATGAAGATTGGGAGATTACGAGACAGTAGCATTGACGGAAGAATGCAGTGCCATCATTCAGAGGAAACTTCCCTCAAAGCTGAAAGATCATGGCAGTTTCACTGTCCCATGCACCATTGGAGAACACTATATCGGTAAGGCTTTATGTGACTTAGGTGCAAGTGTTAATTTGATGCCTTTTTCTATTTACAGGAAACTGAAAATTGGAGAAGCAATGCCTACCTTAGTCTCATTACAACTTGCTGATCGAATACCTTAGTCTCATTACAACTTGCTGATCGAACGCTCGCATTTCCAAGAGGTGTTGTTGAAGATGTGCTGGTCAAAGTCGAAAAACTCATTCTTCCAGCAGATTTCATTATCCTTGACATGGAAGAAGACAAAGATGTGTCTATCATCCTTGGAAGACTATTCTTGGTGATAGGAAAAACTGTGATTGATGTACAAAAATGAGAACTAATCATGAAAGTTCAGGACCAAGAAGTTACTTTCAATGTTTTCAAAACCATGAAATTCCCGAGCGATGAAAAGGAAGACGAATGCTTCAGATTTTATGTTGTTAATAATATCGTTTAGGATACTAAGCCAAATCCCACGGATACACTTGAAGCTTGCATCACCAACATGATTGACAGCGAGCTAGATGCTGAAATCTTGGAATGTATCAACTACCTTGACAAACCATTCCGATTCAAATCAACACCACCAGTTGAAAGCTTGGAACTGCCAAAGAAAGATCGAATAAAGCCTTCGATTGAAGAACCACCACAGCTAGAGCTGAAGTTACTTCCGAGCCATCTCAGGTATGATTTCTTGGAAACTCTTCTGAATTACCTGTTATTATTTCTTCTTCACTAACATTGGAACAGGAAAAAAAGTTACTGAGAGTATTACGAGAGCAAAAAAGAGCCATTGGCTGGACTATAGCAGACATTCAAGGCATTAGTCCATCATTTTGCATGCACAAGATTCTGATGAATGATGAGTACAAACCCACAGTGGAACATCAACGAAGACTCAATCCAATCATGAAGGAGGTCGTAAAGAAAGAAATCATCAAATGGTTGGATGCTGACATCATTTACCCCATCTCAGATAGTACTTGGGTGAGTCATATGCAGTGTGTGCCGAAGAAAGGAGGAATCATTGTGGTTACCAATGAAAAGAACGAGCTAATCCCAACCAGAACGGTGACTGGATGGAGAGTATGCATGGACTACCGAAAGCTGAACAAAGCAACACGAAATGACCATTTTCCGCTACCATTCATTGACCATATGTTAGACAGACTGGCGAGACATGAGTTCTATTATTTTCTGGACGGATATTCAGGGTACAATCATATTGCCATCGCACCAGGAGATCATGAGAAAACTACATTTACATGTCCCTCTGGTACTTTTGCTTTCCTCAGAATGCCATTTGGATTATGTAATACCCCCACTACATTTTAGCGTTGCATGATGGCCATCTTCTCAGACATGTTGGAGCAGAGCATGGAGGTTTTCATGGATGACTTTTCTGTGTTTGGAGACTCATTTGACCACTGCTTGCAAAATTTGGAACAACTGTTACAAATGTGCGAAGATACAAACTTGGTGCTCAATTGGGAGAAATGCCATTTCATGGTACATGAGGGCATTGTTCTTGGACACTGGATCTCACAGAAAGGAATCGAGGTAGACAAAGTAAAGATTGAAACAATTGAAAAACTACCTCCGCCGACATCTGTAAAAGGGATTCGGAGTTTTCTTGGACATGCAGGTTTTTACAGGATATTTATCAAAGACTTTTCCAAGATTGCTAAACCTCTTTGCAATCTTCTGGATAAGGATGTGCCTTTCAAATTCACCAAAGAATGCCAGGAAGCTTTTGAGATCTTAAAACAAAAGCTTATTTCTGCCCCCATCATTGTAGCACCAAACTGGACCCTTCCATTTGAAGTAATGTGTGATGCTAGTGATTTTGCTGTAGGTGTAGTTTGGGGACAATGCAAAGCAAGATTTTTCACACCATTTACTACTCCAGCAGAACTTTGAATGAAGCTCAAATCAACTATACAACCACTGAAAAGGAGTTGCTCACAGATGTGTACGCTTTTGATAAATTCCGCTCCAATCTGTTAGGTCCTAAAGTGGTGGTCTACACAGATCATTCAGCAATCAAATATCTGATCACGAAGAAAGATGCCAAACCTAGATTGATCCGTTGGATCTTCTTCTGCAAGAATTTGACATGGAGATCAAAGATAGGAAAGGGATAGAAGACCAAGTGCCAGATCATCTATCAAGGCTCGAGAATGGAGAAACAGCTGGCAAAGATCTGTTAATCAAAGAAACTTTTCCAGATGAACAGCTGTTTGCTATGAAACAGCAAGATGCCCCTTGGTATGCTGACTATGTCAACTACATTGTGTCAGTAAAATGGCCGTTGGAATGGACAACTCAGCAACAGAAGAAATTCTTCAAAGAAGTCAAGCATTATGTATGGGATGAGCCGTAACTGTTCAAACGGTGTGCTGATCAATTATTGAGACGGTGTGTTCCACAAGAGGAGGTCAACAGTGTTTTGCTGCACTGTCATTCATCATCATATGGCGGACACTTCAGCAGGAACAAAACTGCAGCCAAAGTCCTACAATCAGGTTTGTTCTGGCCCACTCTTTTTAAAGATGCTTATCTTTTTGTTCTTCAATGTGATAGGTGCCAGAGATTTGGAATATTTCGAAGAGAAATGAAGGACCGTTGCAAAACATTCTGGAAGTAGAGATATTCGATGTGTGGGGTATAGATTTCATGGGACCCTTTGTTCCATCATTCGGAAACATGTACATCTTGGTTGCTGTAGACTACCATCCAATGATTCAAAAGTGGTGATCAAATTCCTGAAAAAGAATATTTTCACTCGGTTCGGAACACCTCGGGCAATTATTAGTGATGGTGGCTCACATTTCCGTAACAGATACTTTGATGCACTCTTATCCAAATACGGAGTTACTCACAAGGTTGCCACTACTTACCATCCACTGTAAAACGAGAAAGTTGAAGTTTCAAACAGGGAAATCAAAAGAATCAAAAGAATATTGGAGAGATGTTGGATCAACAAGGAAAGATTGGTCTACAAAACTAGATGATGCATTATGGGCCTACAGAACAGCTTACAAGACACCCATTGGTATGTCCCCATATCGATTGGTGTTTGGAAAAGCGTGCCATCTGCCAGTTGAGCTTGAACACAAGGCGTACTGGGCACTGAAGAAGTTGAATCTTGATTCACAAGCTGCAGAAGAGAAACGACTTCACCAACTCAACGAATTGGAGGAATTTCGCTTACAGGCTTATGAGAATGCCAGATTGTACAAAGAAAATACCAAGAAATGTCATGATTGAAAAATAGTGCACAGACAGTTGGAACCAAAGCAGCAAGTGTTGTTGTACAATTCAAGGTTGAAACTTTTTCCTGGAAAGTTGAAATCAAGATGGTCAGGTCCATTTGTCATCACTCAGGTTTTACCATATGGAGCTGTTGAGTTACTGGATCCTAACACCAACGAAACATTCAAGGTTAACAGTCAGCGTGTCAAGCACTACTGGGGAGAATCATTTGAGCGACAAAAAGAAAGTGTCACACTTTTAGATCCAGCCTAATGATCGAGAAGTCACTTCTAGCTGACGACTTTAAACTTAACGCTAGCAGGGAGGCAACTTATGCAATTTGTGTATATATTGTGATTTGGTGAGATTTAATTTATTGTGTTTAGTTTTTGCAGATTAAGACATTTCAGGATGGAAGAAGTTCTCGCAAAACTTCACAAGCAATTTCCTTCTCTCCATCAAAACTCTCTGATGAAAGTCTACAAAGCTCGCTTAGAACGGATGAGATTACTAACGATCCATGGTGTTCCTAATGATATTCGTTGGGTAATTGAAGAACGGGTCCGATTGGCAGGTGAGTCTTCTGAATCTTTTATTTCACATCTGCCTGGTTTTGGAAGAAGCACCTATGTAAAGAAACGTAGAGCTAAGCAAATGGGTGTTTGTTACAAATGTGCACGCTGGGATGGAATTGCAATACTCGTTGTCGTTCTTTAGGAATGGTGTCTGATAATCGCGAAGATAAAATTAAATTCATTAGGGATGGATTGAGTAAGGAGTCTGTAGATAATATATCTTCGACTCTTGAGACGCATCCCAGTGGATATGTTCATATAGCCATTCGAAAATTACATACACAATTTCAAAAGAAAGACAACAGTTAAGTCTCGGGAATCTGACTCAAAAGACCCTATGTGCCAATTTATAAAAAATTGGATGGAAGCTTGTCCCTGACGCATAGACGTCAATCAAGCCGCTACTTTTCTTGTAAATATTATATCTCTTTGTCTTTTCCTAATAATTGTATTGTTTTGTTGTTTTTCTTATTTTCTCCGACATGATCCAGACCTTTTTGACTATCACGATTTATTTTTACTATTAACTAATAATTGTCATTTGGCAGGTACTAGTGCTATTATTTTACTCACCATTTTCAGGTGTTATAAATTCAACTCATCATTGCACTTTTGAAGACATCGGAGTAAAACATGGAAGCCACTTCAAGAAGACAAGTTGAAAACATCTGTGTGTTTTGCGGTACTAGTGTTGGTACAAAGCCACAATACGTCAAAGCAACACAAGAATTGGGTCAAGTCTTAGCTGCAAGGAATATGAACTTAGTATATGGCGGAGGCAATCTTGGACTAATGAGGATCGTTTCAAAGGCCGTACAGGAAGGAGGAAGTCATTTTTTGGGAATCATCCCAAAACCATTGGCGGAGGCAAATCTCATTGGATCTGTTGGGGTTGGTCCTCAGAGCACCAATCAAGACCGTATTTATGTCTGATTCATTAATATGAACAATCCCTTTTTTCCATAATATTACTTATTTATGGTTGCACCTCTTATTTTTATATACATATTCGATCTGATTACGATTAGATTGAAACTAAATGTGGTTTAGTGATATGTATATATTAGACAAAGGCCTGATAATATATAATGTAGTACACAGTTACAAAGATAGTTTATAATTGACATTGGGAAGTGTCACTGCTAAATGTATATTATCAAATACAGTTCCTGGTCAAGATTCACTAACACGGGTCTGTTAGTCAAATCTGTTGAGACCAGTACAAGTCGTATATCGAGACTTGGTCCGATGGTTTATCCCAATGAACCATAAGTCTAGCGAGACTCGTATAGACGTGTAGGTGTTTATAGTGGATAAACACTGAACGACTCACCGAAGATTCTTAATGGATGGTACACCAACGTCAATAAAAATCTTGTCGGGTTGAGTATCACTTGTGATTCTTAGACTTGAGATGCCACTGTGGGCACATGAGACATCTTCTACACTTAGATGGCAGTCACGTCACCGATCTATTAAGATCAGACCTCCGCATGTTCGTTGGGTGTAGATAGATCCTCAGGGTGTCATGTGCATATCAAGATAGGATCCGTTAGTTCTGTGTATCAGAGCATAGGTAGTCCATATGATTAGCAATCAGATAAAACCATGGGCCCGTTTAGAAGCCAGTTCTAAACATTCTTTTTTGAGATTGCTAATAGAATAGTCGTCACTGGATAATCCCTATAGAGATCTGACGTTTACATATATATCTCTGGGATTTATCCGGATACCTGTGACGAAGGAATTATACATTTGCCATGACCTCGACCTGTATGATTCAGCGAGTTTATCCGTGATCGTCATAATTTACGGGTGGATAGATTATGGACATGAAATTAGATTTTATGACAGATATGCCTGAATCTAGAGAGTCTCAATAATGAAATATACTCGTAGAGCACTAGGGCAACAATTATAAATAATATTGATTATTTATAAAGTCGTTTAAAGGTTAAACGCAAAATACATGTGTGAGGACCCGATACTCATTTCCTTAATTTTTGTGTATTTGCTTTTAATACTTGATTAATTCAAATACATATTAATTAATTGTCAAATTAAGATATTTGACTAATATCATAAATGAATATATGTATTGGATATTTAATGTAAATATTATACATATATTTAATATATTTATATTTAATTAATTATTAATTATTTAATTGTTAAATGATTAAATTAATTAAAATATAAATATCTTAAGGTTTAGATATTTGTTTTAATGACTAAGTTGCCATTGTTGACTAAGTTGAAATTATCATTAAAGTGTAATGATCATTTTATCAACTTGGCAAAATGAAATTCAATGAAATGAAATTAATATAACATGTTTTTTTTCTTAGGCCAAATTCGGCCAAAGTAAGTTTGTGGACATATATATTGTTTCATTTATTTAGGGTTTCATTAACCTAATACACTTTATCAAACTCCATTAAAAGAAAGAAAAGAAGCTAGAGAGAAAGAAAAGGAAAAATTAAAGAAAGCTTGGATTTATGTAAGTATTTCCAACTTGCTATTAGAGAGAAAATTGTTCCTCTTGTTCTTGGAAACATCTTGTGATGTTCTTAAGTTTTTCCATTCTTTATTCTTTGTACTTTTGATGGATGAAAGTTTGATGAAGGTGTAATGCATGTATATTGTTGGAAGATTGTTACTAGTGTAGTAATAAGCATCATTTTATGGTTTTAGAACCTTGTTGCTAATCTAGAGTTGTTGAACCACTCTTAAATGACCTAGATTTGATCTATATTTATTTCATTGTCTTGAGACTTGATTTGATGGAAGAAACATGATTGAAGTATTGGATTTAACCAATTTGGTCTAATTTGTCCAATTTGAAGAAATTGAAAAATTAGGGTTTAAGACCATTTCCAAATTTGGGGCTTTTCATTTATATGGTGTATTTAGATGTTTATATGATGCATGTAAAATATTGGGTTGATTGGATTTTACCTTGATGCGTTTTGAACCATGAAAGTGCAAAATGCACATTTGCCCACCAAAATGAGGCTCTCGGCCAAGGATGAAATTTTGGGGTTTTTTGTTCCAAATTGTATTTTGATATTGGGACATGTTAAAATCATCCTAGAACGGATTTAGAATCATTCAAAATTGTTTTGAACAATTTCGGATTAAAATAACCAAAGTGTTATGTTTAAGGGCAATTCGGTAAATTACCATGATTATGATTTATGATGTTTTATTTCATAATTTGATTATTGGATGATAAAATAAATAAGCTTATTTTATTAATCCGAGAAAAAGTTTTGAAATCGGAAAATTTGATTTTCCGCCGTTTCCGCTGCGTTACTGGATTTAGCCCCTAAAACCCTTACAAAATGGTATCAGAGCCTTCTAAGCCCCCTTTAAAATGATTAGCTTGTTTAATTCAATGTTTAATCATGTTTTCTTGACTTATACATGCATGTTATAATATAATTTGATTAGATTTAGGGTGTATGACACTTAATGGAATATCCCCGCTTAATAAGGTTTTAAAGTAACTAGTATTTGGAATACTTGTTTCTTGGTCCGTCTTGTCAATACGGTTTATGAATATTTTTCCGTGACTATATCCGAGACCGTGCCTTTGCTGTGAGGGTGTAGCCGATAGAGATTTATTTATGCCGGATGTATATTAGATACTAGATAAATTCAAGCGAAAGCGGAATCCTGAACATGCCCTAGCTGTCAGGGTTACGCAAGTAACTTGAGTTTATCATTGATGAGTTTAACCTTGGTACGTCTCCTTGTGGGCCTGCCTTAGCAGCGACAACGAGAAACGACCAGGACCGGAACCTCGGAGTCACTAGTGAGTGATTGACAATGAGTTGTCTACCTGTGAATATACGAAGGCGAGACCGTGCATCTGCTGTGAGTCGAAATATATTAATAGGGTCCACTTCCCATTTTGGAATTCGATTTAATTATTGAATTCTTGTTTTTCCGTTGAGGATTACGGTATTACGTAAAATAGTGGGAGGCACTGCTAAGTTTAAAATATTCCATAACTTTGGCAGTGTGTATTATTATGGAAATTGCCGCTTATTTGTTTCCTTATTCTATTGTTTATATAAAATTAAACTTTTATTTTTACTGCACAAATATTTGATATGTTATCTGGCTTGAATCTTGGTTGCAGTTATTCTAGAATAAGGTTCTAGATACTATTAGACTAGGATATTTTTAGACTGGTCTAAAACCATCGGGAACTTTTGTTCCGATTTTCTTCAAAATCAAGATGGTTAGTGACTTAGTTTCTAAGTCACGACAGATAATCTAGATAAATATCCTTTTAAGATATAATACTTTAGAGAGAATAGTTTCTTATGCAGTAATAATTAACTTGAATTAGTTCATATCTCGAGAATCTTGACTGGCATTAAGAAAGCCCCATTAGGTATTTGTTTATCTAGTAATGACGTTTCTTAGCTTTAATGACCTTTAGAGGCAATGTGTCTGACACAATTGCTAATCAATTATTTGCAATTGTTTTGAATAGTTGAATGCAAATAGTAAAGCTAAAGAAAGGAGATGCGTATAGTTTGTATAGAAAATATCGATTTTCACAATACTACAACTATAGGTATTGATATCAGATCTCCCGTCTAGTTATTTAAAATATTGATTTATGATTGTTTTGATATTTGATATCGGAACTCGCGACTATTGGATAGTCACTTGTTCTTTATAAACAATTGTTACATATTTTATAATAACTAGTAGTGTCATTGACGTGGAGATAAACATTAAGAAAAATTATTTGGTAAAAGTAAATAATTTAGAACGGTGCTTTATGAGTTTAATCACTTAAGCATTGGATGCTTATTTCTTATGGTAAAGGATGGTTTGATACTAGATCACACCATATCCTTATCCATTTAATGAATATTGTATTCAGGAAGGTGATTAAGATCTCGTTTAACCAATGATTGTCATTGGACCACCAGATTTATTTAACTGATACATTGGATGTATGTAGTTTAATAAATTATAATTGCTTAAGATAGTTTTCTTTCCTTTGTAACTTAGTTTATGAATTGTCATAACTTTGTTACGTGTTTCTGAAAGAACATATTGAACGTCTTGATATGATCAAGAACTTTCAATATGTTCTGATAAAACATAGATTGAACATTTTTGACTTGTTCATATATATTCAATCTAAAGTTTTTAGAGAACTATATCCTCAAAATTCATTACATGTCTTTGAACTGTTCAAAGATTTTTGATACGATCAAACATTATGAATTTAAAGCAATTATTTCTAAGGTTATTCAATGAATATGATTCTTACTCAATATTATTCTTCCACGATTGCATCTTGATGGAATTGAGTAGTGGGAGCAGTCGAATCTTATATAATTTGATTCGTTTGCTATTGAATATTACCGAATTAGTTTCAATACTCTTGGGGTTATGCTCCATTAACACTAATTAATTTGTAATAATTAATGTTCCATTAATTTCCACAGTTACATATATGATATGTATAGGAAAAAATTTGAATCTTGAAAGGTTTGAGATTTGAATCTTTCTTTTATATAATAGTTATATAATGTAAATTGCTTACACCTCGGAGGTATGAGTAAAAGTTTATCATTTATTCTGTTTAATAGAATATTGTATTCTATTTAATAGAATATCTTTCCTACGATCCTAAGTAATAAAATTATTTTATTACTTGGTGTGTAACATCAGATGTTAATTATTGTAGAAAAGACTTGACTTATTGAAGTCAAATGTGAGAATGATAAATTATAAATGGAACTAGGTAATTAATAAGATGAAACAACCCTTATACATCTTCTATATAAGTTTAATAGGATATCAGAATCATTTACGAGTATTTGATACTTAATGATTCAGTTGTTTTCTTACCAAAGAAAAATATCCTATAACTTATAATGAAAGCGATATTTGATATCGATTCTTGAAGTTCACCATTGAACCATAGATCTAAGATTGTTCATAGTTTACTACGACCAAGTTTTGAACTTGATTACGCTTTCATTATGAATTAGTTCATGATATATGCTAATTGTTTGCGCAGTGAAAGCAGTGTGAGCTTATTAAAGGTTTGACCTTTATAGTATGACAGTGAGAAAAGTTATACTCAGCAATCTATTGTAGATTCTGAGAAAACTTATCTCTAGTCACACTAATTGAACAATTAGAGATATATTGGTTAATGTTGATATTAAACTGTACATTTTAACTAAAGAATGCAAAGTGGCGTTTTTGAATGACTTATTCAGATAAGAGATCATTTGTGATTTCTTTGTTTGAAGAGTTCATTCTGGAATGGCCCTAGAGTTTGTGTTCTGTTGAGATCGTAGTTTAGTGTGCTAGCTTATAGAGCCTATTGTAGACTCGGATAAGTCTTCTGGAAATCCGTGTTCTCTATTTTTGACATCAGTCAGATTGTCTGATCTTGTCAAAGTATAGAGGATACATATGTGATTAAAGGGTTAGTGGGAGCGTACAAATTACTTTCTAGTGTTATATATCATAACAACATTATCAATATTATAGTAATAATGAGATGTTTGTCAGGTAAAAGATTTACCTAAGTCTTCTTTACTCCGTGAAAGCAGTGGGAGTAGTCTTTGTTATATTTGATATAAAGTTTTATATAAGATATAAAACTAAGAGACTTGTGAGATACTTATATTATTCATACATTAGATATGATCTAATAAAGGACATAACTAGGCTATCTGTATGACAGTTAGTATAACTGTTGGACAATTATTATGTGTCTTATATAAAGTATTCATCTTTCGTAAATGATGATTCCTTTTTCGAAGGAGATATCGATTAGAATGTCTAATCAATCTTATGTATCATTTGATGATGACATGATAAATACTTTATAATGTGCGATTGTAGATATCGATTTAATCGTAATTGTTACGAGTTATTTTGATATACTATAGACCATAGGATGGATCTTGAAACACGTTCTTTGTGATCTTTGAGATATTAAGAACGAGTTTCTAATTCATGGAGAATACATTCTGCAACCAATAGGGTCATATTAGTTTTGAGACTAATTATGACGTTAGACAGTCTACGTCATAAAGAGTCACAAAAGATGCAGTGGGAGTGTCACGAAAGATTCTACTATTTAGTGGAATTATATGCAACTTATGAAGTATTGACTTATTAAGTTGCATAGTGACCTTATAAATTAGAAGTTTTATATTGGTGTTATGCTTGAGGTTGTCCGCATAGTATTTTGGATTTGATCCCTGAATACTTGGACAACTCAGTAGTTGTAGCACAATGCTGATGTAGCGTCTCATTCATATTAATGTATAATTTAGATTCTATAAAATATGAAAGATGCTGGCTATGGGAAACGATTGAGTTTGTTTGACAAACTCATTATGTTATAGCGGACTTACTTCTTGTTGACTACCTCTTAAGTGCTTGGTGAGCTTTTGAGGACTATGTGTATACGATACACATTGATATGTGTATATGATACCGTGGATTGGCACTAGAGCAAGTGGGAGAAATTGTTGGGGTTGGTGCTCAGAGCACCAATTCGGACCGTATTCATGTCTGATTCATGAATATAAACAATCCATTTTTCCATAATATTACTTATTTATGGTTGCACCTCTTATTTTTATATACGTATTCGATCTGATTACGATTAGATTGAAACTAAATGTGTTTAGTGATATGTATATATTAGACAAAGGCCCGATAATATATAATGCAGTACACAGTTACAAAGATAGTTTGTAATTGACATTGGGAAGTGTCACTGCTAAATGTATATTATCAAATACAGTTCCTGGTCAAGATTCACTAACACGGGTCGGTTAGTCAAATCTGTTGAGACCAGTACATGTCGTATATCGAGACTTGGTTCAATGGTTTATCCTAATGAACCATAAGTCTAGGGAGACTCGTATAGACGTGTAGGTGTTTATAGTGGATAAACATTGAACGACTCACCGAAGATTCTTAATGGATGGTACACCAACGTCAATAAGAATCTTGTCGGGTTGAGTAGCACTTGTGATTCTTGGACTTGAAGTGCCACTGTGGGCACATGAGACATCTTCTACACTTAGATGGCAGTCACGTCACCGATCTATTAAGATCAGACCTCCGCCTGTTCGTTGGGTGTAAATAGATCCTCAGGGTGTCCTGTGCGTATCAAGATAGGATCCGTCAGTTCTGTGTATCAGAGCATAGGTAGTCCATATGATTAGCAATCAAATAAAACCATGGGCCCGTTTAGAAGCCAGTTCTAAACATTATTTTTTGAGATTGCTAATAGAATAGTCGACTGGATAATCCCTATAGAGATTTGACGTTTACATCTATATCTCTGGGATTTATCCGGATACTTGTGACGGAAGAATTATACATTTTCCATGACATCGACCTGTTTGATTCAGCGAGTTTATCCGTGATCGTCATAATTTACGGGTGGATAGATTATGGACACGAAATTGGATTTCGTGACGGATATGCCTGAATCTAGAGAGTTAGTCTGATTCTAGGCCCCCTTTAAAATGATTAGCTTGTTTAATTCAATGTTTAATCATGTTTTCTTGACTTATACATGCATATTATAATCTAATTTGATTAGATATAGGGTGTATGACACTTAATGGAATATCCCCACTTAATAAGGTTTTAAAGTAACTAGTATTTGGAATACTTGTTTCTTGGTCCGTCTTGTCAATACGGTTTATAAATATTTTTTCGTGACTACATCTGAGACCGTGCCTCTGCTGTGAGGGTGTAGCCGATAGAGATTTATTTATGCCGGATGTATATTAGATACTTGATAAATTCAAGCGAAAGCGGAATCCTGAACGTGCCCTAGCTGTCAAGGTTACGCAAGTAACTTGAGTTTATCATTGATGAGTTTAACCTTGGTACGTCTCCTTGTGGGCCTGCCTTAGCAGTGACAACGAGAAACGACCAGGACCGGAACCTCGGAGTCACTAGTGAGTGATTGACAATGAGTTGTCTACCTGTGAATATACGTAGGCGAGACCGTGCATCTGCTGTGAGTTGAAATATATTAATGGGGTCCACTTCCCATTATGGAATTCGATTTAATTATTGAATTCTCATTTTTCCGTTGAGGATTACGGTATTACGTAAAATAGTGGGAGGCACTGCTAAGTTTAAAATATTCCATAACTTGGGCAGTGTGTATTATTATGGAAATTGCCGCTTATTTGTTTCTTTATTCTATTGTTTATATAGAATTAAACTTTTATTTACTGCACACATATTTTGATATGTTATCTGACTTAAATCTTGGTTGCAGTTATTCTAGAATAAGGTTCTAGATACTATTAGACTAGGATATTATTCGATTGGTCTAAAACCATCGGGAACTTTTGTTCCGATTTTCTTCAAAAATCAAGATGGTTAGTGACTTAGTTTCTAAGTCACGACAGATAATCTAGATAAATATCCCTTTTAGGATATAATACTTTAGAGAGAATAGTTTCTTATGTTGTAAGAATTGACTTGAATTAGTTCATATCTCGAGATTCTGGACTGGCATTAAGAAAGCCCCATTAGGTATTTGTTTATCTAGTAATGACGTTTCTTAGATTTAATGACCATTAAAGGCAATGTGTCTGACACAATTTGCTAATCAATTATTTGCAATTGTTGTGAATAGTTGAATGCAAATAGTAAAGCTAAAGAAAGGAGATGCGTATAGTTTTGTATAGAAAATATCGATTTTCACAATACTACAACTATAGGAATTGGATACCATATCTCCCGTCTAGTTATTTAAAATATTGATTTACGATTGTTTTGATATTTGATATCGGAACTCGCGACTATTGGATTGTCACTTGTTCTTTACAAACAAGTGTTACATATTTTATAATAACTAGTAGTGTCATTGACGTAGAGATAAACATTAAGAAAAGAAGCTAGAGAGAAAGAAAAGGAAAAATCAAAGAAAGCTTGGATTTATGTAAGTATTTCCAACTTGCTATTAGAGAGAAAATTGTTCCTCTTGTTCTTGGAAACATCTTGTGATGTTCTTAAGTTTTTCCATTCTTTATTCTTTGTACTTTTGATGGATGAAAGTTTGATGAAGGTGTAATGCATGTATGATGTTGGAAGATTGTTACTAGTGTAGTAATAAGCATCATTTTATGGTTTTAGAACCTTGTTGCTAATCTAGAGTTGTTGACCCACTTTTAAATGACCTAGATTTGATCTATAGTTATTTCATTGTCTTGAGACTTGATTTGGATGGAAGAAACATGATTGAAGTATTGGATTTAACCAATTTGGTCTAATTTGTCCAATTTGAAGAAATTGAAAAATTAGGGTTTAAGACCATTTCCAAATTTGGGGCTTTTCATTTATATGGTGTATTTAGATGTTTATATGATGCATGTAAAATATTGGGCTGATTGGATTTTACCTTGATGCGTTTTGAACCATGAAAGTGCAAAATGCACATTTGCCCACCAAAATGAGGCTCTCGGCCAAGGATGAAATTTTGGGGTTTTTTGTTCCAAATTGTATTTTGATATTTGGGACATGTTAAAATCATCCTAGAACGGATTTAGAATCATTCAAAATTGTTTTGAACAATTTCGGATTAAAATAACCAAAGTGTTATGTTTAAGGGCAATTCGGTAAATTACCATGATTATGATTTATGATGTTTTATTTCATAATTTGATTATTGGATGATAAAATAAATAAGCTTATTTTATTAATCCGAGAAAAAGTTTTGAAATTGGAAAATTTGATTTTCCGCCGTTTCCGCTGCGTTACTGGATTTAGCCCCTAAAACCCCTACAAAATGGTATCAGAGCCTTCTATGCCCCCTTTAAAATGATTAGCTTGTTTAATTCAATGTTTAATCATGTTTTCTTGACTTTATACATGCATGTTATAATCTAATTTGATTAGATTTAGGGTGTATGACACTTAATGGAATATCCCCGCTTAATAAGGTTTTAAAGTAACTAGTATTTGGAATACTTGTTTCTTGGTCCGTCTTGTCAATACAGTTTATAAATATTTTTCCGTGACTACATCCGAGACCGTGCCTCTGCTGTGAGGGTGTAGCCGATAGAGATTTATTTATGCCGGATGTATATTAGATACTAGATAAATTCAAGCAAAAGCGGAATCCTGAACGTGCCCTAGCTGTCAGGGTTACGCAAGTAACTTGAGTTTATCATTGATGAGTTTAACCTTGGTACGTCTCCTTGTGGGCCTGCCTTAGCAGCGACAATGAGAAACGACCAGGACCGGAACCTTGGAGTCACTAGTGAGTGATTGACAATGAGTTGTCTACCTGTGAATATACGTAGGCGAGACCGTGCATCTGCTGTGAGTCGAAATATATTAATGGGGTCCACTTCCCATTATGGAATTCGATTTAATTATTGAATTCTCGTTTTTCCGTTGAGGATTACGGTATTACGTAAAATAGTGGGAGGCACTGCTAAGTTTAAAATATTGCATAACTTTGGCAGTGTGTATTATTATGGAAATTGCCACTTATTTGTTTCCTTATTCTATTGTTTATATAAAATTAAACTTTTAATTACTGCACAAATATTTCGATATGTTATCAGACTTAAATCTTGGTTGCAGTTATTCTAGAATAAGGTTCTAGATACTATTAGACTATTATTAGATTGGTCTAAAACCATCAGGAACTTTTGTTCCGATTTTCTTCAAAAATCAAGATGGTTAGTGACTTAGTTTCTAAGTCACGACAGATAATCTAGATAAATATCCCTTTTAGGATATAATACTTTAGAGAGAATAGTTTCTTATGCAGTAAGAATTGACTTGAATTAGTTCATATCTCGAGATTCTTGACTGGCATTAAGAAAGCCTCATTAGGTGTTTGTTTATCTAGTAATGACGTTTCTTAGCTTTAATGACCTTTAGAGGCAATGTGTCTGACACAATTTGCTAATCAATTATTTGCAATTGTTTTCAATAGTTGAATGCAAATAGTAAAGCTAAAGAAAGGAGATGCGTATAGTTTTGTATAGAAAATATCGATTTGCACAATACTACAACTATAGGTATTGGATATCAGATCTCCCGTCTAGTTATTTAAAATATTGATTTACGATTGTTTTGATATTTGATATCGGAACTCGCGACTATTGGATAGTCACTTGTTCTTTATAAACAATTGTTACATATATTATAATAACTAGTAGTGTCATTGACGTAGAGATAAACATTAAGAAAAATTATTTGGTAAAAGTAAATAATTTAGAACGGTGCTTTATGAGTTTAATCACTTAAGCATTGGATGCTTATTTCGTATGGTAAAGGATGGTTTGATACTAGATCACACCATATCCTTATCCATTTAATGAATATGTATTCAGGAAGGTGATTAAGATCTCGTTTAACCAATGATTGTCCTTGGACCACCAGATTTATTTAACTGATACATTGGATGTATGTAGTTTAATAAATTATAATTGCTTAAGATAGTTTTCCTTACTTTATAACTTAGTTTATGAATTGTCATAACTTAGTTACGTGTTTCTGAAAGAACATATTGAACGTCTTGATATGATCAAGAACTTTCAATATGTTCTGATAAAACATAGATTGAACATTTTTGACTTGTTCATATATATTCAATCTAAAGTTTTTAGAGAACTATATCCTCAAAATTCATTACATGTCTTTGAACTATTCAAAGATTTTTGATACGATCAAACATTATGAATTTAAAGCAATTAGTTCTAAGGTATTCAATGAATATGATTCTTACTTCATAACCTAAAACTTCTAATTTATAAGGTCACTACTGAGTGTGTCATTAACCTAGTACACTTTATCAAACTCCATTAAAAGAAAGAAAAGAAGCTAGAGAGAAAGAAAAGGAAAAATAAAAGAAAGCTTGGATTAATGTAAGTATTTCCAACTTGCTATTACATATTTTATAATAATGGAAATTGCTTACACCTCGGATTAATGTAAGTATTTCCAAATTGGATTTAACCAATTTGGTCTAATTTGTCCAATTTGAAGAAATTGAAAAATTAGGATTTAAGACCATTTCCAAATTTGGGGCTTTTCATTCATATGGTGTATTTAGATGTTTATATGATTCATGTAAAATATTGGGTTGATTGGATTTTGCCTTGATGCGTTTTGAACCATGAAAGTGCAAAATGCACATTTGCCCACCAAAATGAGGCTCTCGGCCAATGATGAAATTTTGGGGTTTTTTGTTTCAAATTGTATTTTGATATTTGGGACATGTTAAATTCATCCTAGAAATGATTTAGAATCATTCAAAATTGTTTTGAACAATTTCGGATTAAAATAACCAAAGTGTTATGTTTAAGGGCAATTCGGTAAATTCACATGAATATGATTTATGATGTTTTATTTCATAATTTGATTATTGGATGATAAAATAAATAATCTTATTTTATTAATCCGAGAAAAAGTTTTGAAATCGAAAAATTTGATTTTCTGCCGTTTCCGCTGCGTTACCGGATTTATCCCCTAAAACCCCTACATGATCATCAAACGTAGATGAACTGATTGTGCCAGGTACGTCTGAACGACTGGTAGAAATGATTAATTGTGCTGATGCTTTTATTGCTTTGCCAGGTGGCTTGGGTACATTGGAGGAAATTTTTACAGTGTTATCTTGTTCGAACCTAAACATACACCAGAAACCGCTTGGACTTTACAACGTTGAAGGATTTTATGATTTTCTTTGTGTGTTTCTTGATGATGCTCGGAGAAATGGGTTCATGTCAAAACCTTCAAAAGAACTCATTTTCACTGCTATAACTGCTCCGGATCCAATTGACCAAATCTTAGCCTATGAACCACAAATTGACCCTATCCTTTCAAAGATAAATTGGTCCGAGGACGATTGTGGTAAGAGGCGTCGGATTAATCTGGATCTTAACCTTTAACATTTCCTGTAGAATTTCAGCTAACTAGGTATTATCTTCTAAACTCTTCTTCTACTGTTTAAGACATTGGGGACAATGTCTCATTTAGGTTTGGGGGAGGGAATTAGTTGATCAGTACCTTGTTTTTAGTTTGTGTGTTGTTTTTATTTTTAGTCCAAAATTTTTCGAAAAATATAAAAAAATTGAAAAATTTTCAAAAATTACAAAAACATTTTGTGTTTTTGTGTTTTTATTTTGACTAAAAATGTGAAATTGGTAAGAGATAGCTGTGTAAGGAATTTCCACTCCTGAGACGTATCTTAAACCATTTTTGAAACAAGTTAGTTTTTGTTTATTTCATTTTAAATTATTTAATTTGTAAATTCTCCATAAAACTGACTAAAATGGATCTTCATATGCTCAGTTAGCAGATATTATCAACATGCATTGTAACATACGGACATGAGCTAAAATTGAAAAGTTTGTAATATTCAGTACTCTAGTTTAATTGGAGGAAGCATCTCAAAAAGTGATGGAGTAAAAATAAAAAAAAAACATATGAGATCCGAGTTATTAAGTCTGTAAGGGTGTTTTAACACCTAGTGCCCTAAAGCCAACTGGTTTGGGAGTCACTGGCCCAAAGCTCGCTACATGGATCAAAGATGCTGCAAAAATATATATATCTGAAGTCTGAGTAATTAAGTCTGTAGGGGTGTCTTAACACCTGGTGCCCTAAAGTCAACTGGTTTGGGAGCCGCCGACCCAACATTCGCTACATAGATGGAAGATATTGTATATAAATAAAAAAAAATCAAAAATCATAGAAAAAATCAGAAAATTCAGAAAATTCAGAAAAATTATTCCATTGCTACAAAAAGGTGTGAATTCTGATAAAACTTTAGGACAAAAATATTACTCTCTTATCAACTGCACTTGTATAGTTTTGGGGTGTGATGAATGGTATAATATCACTATTTCCCACTCATTTAACCTAATATTTTGTATAGTTTCTTGAGTTCTGTGAATATTTTGATGTGTTTTATGTTATTTTGTAGATAAATAAAGTTTCAGGACATTCCGGAGGTGATTTGTGACCAAAACAGTGAAAATTGGAAAAAAAAATGGTATTTTGGTAATTTTGGCGCGTCGCGATGCCTAACATACACCAAGACTTGCTAACATGCGCCAGGTCCACAAGTCAGAATCTGAGATATTTGACTTTGCTAATGTGCGCCGTGCCACGTGTCACCATCACAACTGATCTGCTAACGTGCGTCATGCCACGTGTCATCATCATACGGTGCCGACAATCGCCATCGCCACGTGTCACTCCACGTCATCGTCCACATCACCAGTTGACCGAGTCAACGTGCCACATCACCGGTACGTCATCATCAACCAATCACAGTGTGCCACGTGTCATCATTCTATATTGTCGACAGTCACAATCGCCATGTGTCGCCACGTTAGCTCAATTATTGACTCACTTATCCGCAATTGACACGTGGTAGATAAGAATCTGAAATCCTCCAATCACGAGCCACCACGTGTCGCAATCATTGAGTTCCCAGCCGCCTTGCCACATGTCACCTTATCACCTTATCCAGAATCCCACGCGGAACCAGATTCTGCCACGTCGACAATCACGCGCGTCGCGACACCGACCCCCTACTGACGCCTATAAATAGAGCTCGGAATTTCAGTTGTAGATATACCTTCCTCTCTGAATTCTCTTATGTAAATAGAGAGTTTTCTATCTATTTTCTTTTAAATTTTAGTTTTGTAATTAATTTTAATTACGTTCTGTAATAATAGTAATTTACTTTTTTACTTTTACAGTTTTTACTATTCAACATGAGGAGGTAACTTCCCCCTACTAGAGTGAAAGGTAATTCTTTTATTGTTGCTATTTAGATTAATCTCCCTTAAATATAATATATTCACTATTTAAAATATTGACTTAATGAGGATACCGCTATATTGGTCGGTTGGTAATTCATTTTAATCTGGTTTAAACCTGACTAAGCAAGGATACCGCCAAATTGGTCGGTTGGTAATTAAATTTTCTTACCGCCTATATTGCAGGTTTATTTTTGTACCGCCTTTATGGCTGGTTTGACTTAATTTGACTTAATCAGGTTACCGCCTATATGGCTGGTTGGTAAAATAATCACAAGTTAATATATTATATTAAGGGAGATATCTAAATAGTAAATAGTAAAAGTTGATCCTTTTACTTTACCAGCATTTTATTTTATGTCTTTTACTTTTAAGTTTTTACTAGCCCTAGTTATGTGTCGTAACTAAGTTAGTTATCTGGGGTTGTGATGAATTCTAATATCACCGGTTTATAAAGGGTTATTTTATAGTTTGGGTAATTTAAAGGTTTACTTATTAAGTCTTAAGCTTAATGCTTCTTGTTGTCTGATCACCAATAAGATTGATGTGGTAAATCTAAAATAAACTTGACAAAGGAATTTTAGGTTTCAACCTTAGACTTAAAAGCCCACGATCTTCCTTGAGGATAGATAACCTTTAATAGATTTCCTTACAGGATAGACATATACCTGTCGGGCGGGGGTAGCCATAATTGGAACTTAAACTTAATGAATCCAGATAATTTGGTTGACATGGACATATGGTTCAATTGGGTTAAACTGGGTATTTGCGTCTGAACATCGACAGAGGCTTTTGCATAATTTAGTATTCCAGGTTAGTAAACCGATTTATTACACAAACATGAAATAACCGCTTCATCTTTTAAAAGATATTAGAAAGATTCACAACCCTAGATAGTTGCCTAATATTGAATTTTCTTAAACCTACTTTTGTGTAATTTTATTTACTTGTTTTTAAATTTAAAATCTTCACCATTTCAAATCAATCAATCAACCTGTTAGATACTAGTAATCATTTGACCTCATAAAATTAATAGATTAGGTATTAAGTCCTCGTGGGATCAATACTTTTTATACTACTTGAACGATACGTGCGCTTGCGTTATACTCGTGTGTGTAAGCACCGGTCAGTAACCTGAAAACTAACCACTCTCACACGATTCTGTGCGTCAGTGGATAACCTTTTAATATTCTGATCTGCTCCCATCGTATCAGCCCTTTTAGAGGGTTCAAGTCCCCAAGTAGGGCTTACATCATCCTTTCATGAACATAGTGTTACAATCCCAACCTGCGTCCTTGGATTGGTGTACCTAAGTGAGTGGTGATCTCCCTTGCTGTAATGACTAGGTCGGGTCGATAAAGATACATTCACTTCCCTCGTTTCCCTTTTTTAATTCCCAAACAATCATGATAACTGTTTGAAAACTCATGAGCCCAGTCATGGGCGTCTAGCTTGTATCTTCTAATTGTCCCCTCCCTATGTTCTTTTATTTCCCACAAAGCTTCCTCGGGTTTATGTGATTGTACTCCAGTTGACTCACTTCAAATCTCATTCTCATTGCTGCAAGCACGAAAACAGAGACCATGATGTCCTCGTGTCAGTCTCAAAATATAACTAGATTTGATCCTCTCGTCGGGTCGGATACCTTTGTGCCTTGGGCCCAAGCCCTCAGTTGGGTAAGTGAAAACCTGTTAATACCCTCATCCTTATTCCAAATCTTCTCAGGTCCGAAAATCACCATCAATAACTTCAAGACTAATTGTTCAGTTAGTCATTTTAAGCATCGCTCCACTAACTGCGGATATACTTTGCGTCCACCATCACCCAAGTTCAAATAATAATACAAGAAAATTATTGGTGTTTGGTATGGTTTAGTTGAACCCTGACTTCAAGAAGAATGAGAGGAGCTAGCTATGTACTATTGGGCCTAAGAGTGGTGAACAACTTCTTACATACCTTCTTTCTTTCTTTCTTTCTTTTTCTTTCTTTTTTTTTTTTTTTTAATCTAATCGCAATCCAACTCTCTTCCCACCCAAGTAAACGAGATTCTAACTCCAAATCTCTTGCTTTCAATACAAATTTTTTTATTAATTCGCCCACAACTTCTTACATACTTAAATACAAATAACAGCTTATTATGTACGCACACAATAATAATATTTATTATAATTTTAATTAAATTTTTCATAATATTTTATCATGTGCGTTTTAATAAAAATACACGATTAAAATTTAGTTATATTTATATTATTATATATCCCATAACTACTAATAACTAGAATGAGAAATTACATTAAATCGAAACCCTAAAACACAGCGAATTTGACATTAAAATGATTAATCAAGGAAATGTCGATTAGTTGATCAAGTGATGTGTATTTGTATTCAGGGTATAACTGGGACGCCTCCAAATCATCTGCAGTTAGCTGAAAGCTCATCTGATCTCCTTTGATAAACAAGCTGTGCAAAATAGCCATACGTACGTTATCCGGATGCGATAAGGCTGCAGTATCAGCAACATAAAAATTAATCAAAATGAAATTAACATTACTTTTTTTTTTAAATGAATAATCTCTGTAATGTACGGAGCATCAAAACAAAACCTTAAATCCTAAATAAATTAATACCTAAGATCAAGTCAATTCATATACTACCCGAGTCCGTCAAGAGAGATACAATAAAAAAAATAGAATGGAATTTAGGGTTATTATCATTTTATTACTTTAAAAATTAAGAAATAAGAAATAGGTATAAGAAATATTGAGATGTAATATTTTATTATTATATTTTTACAAAAATTTCATTATACTACTCGTAGCTTACATCTGACTACAAAAAGCATTATGAAATAATATTTTACTACATTAAGTACTAATGTGTAATATTTTATTACTAATGGTAGAAATAACTTTTATAAAAATATAATAGTAAAATATAAAATTTTACAAAGCGATGGTAATAAAATATAAGATATTGTTATAAAATATAATTTTTATAAAAATATAATAATAAAATATCGTACTACAATATTTTTATATTTATTTATTATTTTTCAAAAAAGAAAAAGGATAATAGTCCCAGAATTTAATACAATTGTCAAAGTTGTGAAAAGATAGTTATTGGCATCTTAATCTTAAATTAACAATACTTGAATGGCTATAAATTACATAAAAATATTACAGTAAAAATTAATCAGGAAACTCACTCTGAGAGAGCTTGATAATTTCTTCCTCCGGAACATGAACCTTTTTCAGTTGTTGTCCAGTCTTTTTCTCGAAAGAAGAGATCAAATCCAACTGTGATATAATGTTTCCCGGGGGCCTATAGATTATGACCCGATTGCTTACTCTTGGATCTGTAGCCGCCTTCACAGTATAGGCTGCAACATCTTCCTCATAATTCAATACAACTGTATTCGTTTTCACATCACATATTCATCATTATTATCATCTAAAAAAATAATTCATAGGTTCCCATTCACACTTCACGTTTCATATAAAATTCACATTCAGTTAAAAAATATAAGATTTTTTCTTTTACATGCTCTTACAATTCACATGAACTTTACTTGATCCTGACTTTATATATATATATATATATATATATATATATATATATATATATATATAATATATATATATATATATATATATATTATATATATATATTTTGTTAGAGTTGGTACTCAGAGTGTCAATCCAGATCGTATTTATGTCTGATTCATGAATACAAATAATTATTTTTTCCATAATATTACTTATTTAATAGTAGCACATCTTGTCTCTTATATACATATTTGATCTAATTACGATTAGATATCTAATTATGATTGGATTGAAACTAAATTTGATTTAGTAATATGTGTATATTAGACAAAAACCTTAGGATTTACTACGTAATGCGCAGTTACAACGTAGTTTGTAATTGACATTGAGAAGCGTCACTATAAGATGTATATCCTTAAATAAAGTTCCTGGTCAAGATTTACTAACACGGGTCGGTTAGTAAAATCCGCTGAGACCAGTATATGTCATATATCGTGACTTGGTCCGATGGTTTATCCCAATTAACCATGAGTCTCGGGAGACTCGTATAGACATGTATGTGTTTATTTGATAAACATTAAACGACTCACTGAAGATTTCCTAATAGATGGTACACCAACGTCAATATGAATCTTCTTGAGTTGAGCGAGCATAGTGGTCCTTCGACTTGAGATACCACGGTGGATATTTAAGTTATCCTCTACACTTTGATGACAGTCACGTCACCAATCTATTTAAATCAGACATCCGCCTATTCGTTGGGTGTGGACTGATGCTAATGATATCCAGTGCATATCAAGATAGAATCTGTCAGTCCTGTGTACAGGGCATACATATCCTACATGTGTTTGTGATCTAGAAAATCAATGGCCGTGGTGTAACTTCGAAAGCAAATTCCGAGTGTTATTTAGAGATCATAAATTTGAAAGTTGACTATATTATATCATAATGATTTGACGTTCTTATCTATATCCCAGGTATAATATGGATAGCGTGTGACAGATGATTTATACGTATGCAATTACCTTGACTTGCATAGTTTAGCGAGATTATCTGTGGTCGTCATAATTCATTAGTGGATGAATTATGGACACGAAATTAGATTTCATGATGGATAAACCTAAACTTAAAGAGTCCCACAATATGAAGTGTACTCGTTGAGCACTTGGGAAACGCCTTATGAATAATACAGATTATTCATAATATTTCACCAGATTAAATGAGTTAATTCGAATCGTTTAAACGGTTAAACGAAAAGACATGCTTTAGGGAATTTTGGTCAATTAATAATTAATGTGCATTTGTATTTGATACAAAATTTGATTTGATATATATTAATTATTTGTCAAATAAGACTTTGACACATGCCATTAATATATGTATTTGTTATTTAATGTAAATAAAAATACATATATGATAATAATTATATGATGCATGTGTGAAGTTTGATTGGATGATATTAATGTAATATTGATTCAATTTTATCATTTAATGACTTGTTGCCATTCTAGAGTGTTATGACCACTCTTGTAATGCCTAGAATTGTTCTTGGGTGCTTCATTAGTGGTGGCTTGGATTGGTGTTGTGATTAATGTGATTAATGTTAAGAAAATTGGATTAAAGTATGAAATATTGATATTTTAGGTTTCTGGATCAGATATGGAAAACTGGGTTTATGGTGATGAAATTTATGTCATAAAAATGTATTGGATATCTTTTGGGTATTGGAACAATTACCGGAAAATATTTCAGAGTTGAAATATGCGAAAACGGCGAAAAAACGACGTTACCGGGTGACTTTTGAGCCAAACCGGGTGACGGCTGCCCAAACAGTGAATTGGTCACTGTTCGGGTAGCCCATGAACTACCCTAGTACTGTTGAGGCTGACCTAGGCAGCCCTCATGTGCATTGGGTGGTCCGTTCGGTCAAAAATGTTTTTTATGCCATTTTGCGGAAAAACATTTTCGTAAAAGTTTCGTGATGTTTCTTAACTATTTATGTCGTTATTTGATATCGAATAAATATGTTTAGGTGAAATATGAATGAATTATTTATATTGGATATTGAATAATTTATTCAGTAATTTAAAAAATTTTGAAATTACAATTTCACCCGAACCGCAAGCTTCCGCTGCGCCCGCGCCAAAACCCCAACATATATATGCGCACGCTCTCTCATATTATAAGAGCATAGCTTATTATATACAAACCGTCATTTCTCATACATATTCTGTCTCATTTTGAGATTAAAAAATACAAGATAATACATATATTATTTCATATTTTTCGAATGTTATTACGTCAAGATGTTTTATATGCGATCAACCCAGTATACGTGAGATTTTTTAATTTTTATGTCCAAAATAATTAAGTGCACAAAAAGTCAAAATTTATGTAATCTAGGTGTACTGAGTATTGTTGAAATTAGTGGGCTTTATTGGGTTGAGTTGGACTCGTGAATTTTAAAATAATATTAGATTTAGATTCATACACGAATTGACTCACACTATCCACTCACATGACACGGAGTAGAGAAAAAAATGAGGGGGAGTATTGAGGAAAATATTTCACATTGACTCGGATTAATGAATGAACTTAAAATATAAGCATTTGGCAACTCTTGCGCTCAAGCTAGCTTGAACATTGAGGGTTGCTTTAACCTTATATTGTTAGTCGAAGATCGAACTTCAGCTGAATTGAGATATATTTTTTTTCCTAAAATTCCCTTCACATGTAGGTCGATCTTTTGTCTAATATGTATTACATGAGTATAGTATGGGTTAACTTATACATGAGTCTTTTTCTGATATCATATTGAAATATATGGACCTAAACTCAGCTGAATTGAGATTTTTTTTTTCAAAATTCCCTTCATATGCAGGTCGATTTTTTATCTAACCTGTATCACATGGATATAGCATGAGTTTACTCATACTTGAGTCTGTCTCTGATATAATATTGAAATTTGTGGACCTAATTCAACTCAAAAGCTGATTTTTTAGTTGAGTTAGATACATGAATTTCAACAAATAGTTTGTCGTTTTATGCCCAAAAAAGAAAATTCAAAAAATAAAATTTGAATTTTTAAAATTATTTTATTATTTTAGACCCGAAATGATAATAATTAAGTGATTAGGAATTTACTTGAGTGCAATTAGTATGGCATGTTCAAATTTTAAACAACTTACCTTTGGCTTGACCAGTCCCATAAACTAGAACTTGATCAGATTTGTCACGTGGATGGAGAAGAAATTCAACAAAATAAGCAGCAAATGAGTTGGCGGACACAAAAGTGTATGGGATTCCGGCAGCTTCAGTCGCTCTTCTAATTTTTCTTTTGTTTTCGAGAAGAGCTTCAAATGGAGGGAGACCGCTTACTCTGTCAACTTCATTACCGTATTCTGATGGAACAAACCTCTACCACAAAATAATAATAATAATAATAACAATAATAATAATAATAATAATAATAATAATAGTTATTGAACCAAAACTCTAAAGCTACATAGAAATTCGCTGGATTATTTCTGATGTCCAAAATTAAATTAGGGACTTTGTAATTAAGTTCAGTTCAGATTTAGAGTTGGTAACTTTACTACTCGTAGATTAGCAAAGCTGACTTGTAAAGACATGTTGGCCGGTTTTTGGACAGATGATTTCCCAGTCATCATCAGTAATGCTTTGTAATTTCCCTTTCTGCAATACTGTGGTTTCTACTTTTCGGGAAAAAAAAAATTAAATTAAATGAAAAAAAAAAAATTAAATTCCTCTAGGAGGAGAAAGAAATTACCTTGATGCCGCCAGCTTCTTTCATAGCTCTTATTAAATTGATTTGGTCAAGATGTTGAGGAACTGCAAGGGCAGAGATCACAACATCTACTTGTTTCATCACAGAAACTAACTTCTCATGCTCCTCCAATTCTCCCTTTTTCACGTACATACATTTAATATAAACAAAATTATTAGAAACTACAGTAACCTAAAGAAATATGAATGGGTGTGTGTTACTTTCGCCATAAAATATTTTTCATCAAAATCATTTTTTGAAAAGGAAAATATTTTCCAATATTTAGTTATTCCCGGAAAATATTTTTCTGAAAGGATTTTAAGATGTTTAGTGCGTCCAATATTTTTTTGAAAAATATTTTATGGTGGTCAGAAGTGATGTAGGGAAGATTTGGAGATTAAAAGAAATTTTATTTTCGTAAAATGATTTACGGAAGAAAAAATAGCTAAAATTTTTTATTAATCGGAAAATAATTTAAGTTGATCAAGTTTTCCTTAAATGCCCTAAACACATAAAATAGGAAAAATATATTCCGAAAAAATTTATACGGCGAATCGAAGATACCTTAAACATAACATAAGTACTATGGTATAGGGAGGAAAAAATACTTGGAAAATAGTGACTCCCATGGATTCAAAATCTCTAAGCAGATGGAGCTTGGAAGGGTCAGAATTTGGTGTGAGTGGACGAACAAAGGCAAAAGTAAAATGGCCCAAAGAGAGGCTTGCTTTCACAATGTATTTGCCAAGATACCCAGTTGCACCTACGATGAGTATCTTGCTCTTTGCACAATCCATCCTTCACTTTCTTTCTGCTGTGACCAATTGGGTATACTCAGCTATCATATATATAGTGACTTTCTTGCTTTCAATGCGGTGTTGTTTTTTCTTTTAATGCATAGAAATTTTTTTTTTAATCATTTTATTTGATTCTTAATTTAATAAAATGATAGATCCCTCATTATAAGTTACATTATGTGTTTTCTTAAGTATGGAAGTCGAGATATTATCAAGGTAATGATGGAGTTAAGACAAAAGGAAAAATACAGACTCATTTATTTTTTTAGTACATTATAGTTTTTATTTTTTTGTCTTTTAACTCCGTCCGGATATTAATAATTATGTGTTCAAAGACAAAAGAAAACGTGAATTCCATTACATTAAAAAATAAAAAATAGTTGTAATATCCCTAGTATTTCAGAATAGCGTTGGAAGGTTTCCGAATTAAAGTTAAGAAATTGAACGAGATGCTATTCGAAAATAAGAGTTTATGTGTTAGAAAATAGATCGGAACTTTTTAAAGTGAAGCTTCGTCGCCTTGGAAAACGCGTGATTTCGAGAATGGGTTACGCGATTTATGTTTATATCGTTATACGCATTGACACACTCACAAAGTAATTCTTTACTCCCAAGTATAAGAGTGTCGAAGTAATAAAATAATCCGGTAAGTCCGGTGTCAATCCACATGAAATAAATTTAATAAGATAAAATAATAATTAGAGTAAAAATGTAAATAAAATAAAATAAAATACTATGGTTAGAGGATCCACTCTTGATATTTCGAATATAAAATAATTTTACTTTTTATAAACTATAAATTATAATTATTTCTCAATCAATTTATTTCATAATTAGCACTTATTAATTATGACAACACATGTGATCCGTCCTGTCGATAACTAATCCTGGCAAGGTATTAAATATGCCAAAACATATAAAACCAGGCATAAATACGGTGATATCATTTGTCTATAAGAAGTCAAGTTAGGTACTCAATTATACCAAATATATAAAACCAGCCACATAGGCTGTAACAAAGTTTGTCAATAATTAATTCAGATCTCTGATAGTCCACTCTCTCTCATTTATGGGATTCAAGTATTATCTATGTCAATCGGAGACTGTCTACAGCTAGTCAAGAGTCCTCAATAAACTAGAAACATTATGAATTTTAGTTGGGAAATTATCACAATTTATAAATATAATATAAATATAAATCACATATATTTTCATACCAAAAGCTTCACCATTTACTCTAATATGATACAAATTTACAAAACAAGATACAAATAAAAATACTCATGATTTTATTAATAAAAGAAAAAGAAATTACAAAAGAAATAAAATAAAATAAAACACACGGGATACTTACGCTAAATCTCCCGAAAGGGAAAAATGAAATAACGTATCCGCACCGAAGGGGAGCTCTCCATCCCTCCACCTCACTGAGGTGCCGAGCACCTCAATTTATAAAGGTGCTCAGCACCCTTATTCATCACGTTTGCATGAAATTTGCAAAAGTTGAATGTAAAAGTCTTACAAATGGACAATTACTCATGTGATAATCTTCCAACTTTGCATTATCTAATGAGCCATGCATATTGATTAATGAATTTCTATTAAACTTTGTGCATTTTCCACCAACTTTATGCATTATTTGAAAATGGTAGAGCCACTTCCATAATCAACTTCCATGATCAATGGTCATGCAATATTTATTACTGCATGCATGAACTGATGGCTCTCTTTGACTCGATGATTTGCTGCCATGTGATGTGTGATGAATTGGGTTGAGCATCCAACATAGTATTTTACTTTGGATATTTCATCAATTTCGGCCTTGAAAACTTCAAAACTAGAAAACTTATAAACATCAAAGTTGTATATATTTGGGTTTTCTTTCGTCTGGAACTGGAATCACCTCAGTTCAATATCAGAGTAAAACGTTATGGCCAAAATACGAAAATTACCCAAAGTTGAAATTTCCAAAATTGTATCCTGTTAGGATGCATTTTTTAGTTTTGGCCTCCAAAATCCAAATGTCACGTTCATTTTTCTAGTTATGCATCCAAAATATTATTTCACTTACATAAGAAATAAAAATCATAATAAAATATATAAAACGTAAATTTAATTATTAATTTATAAATGTGCTAAATAAGGGATTAATGAAACTATAAATGTAAAATGATTACTTTTTTCTTTTAATAAATATGCACTTTTTAGTGTTCATCACTCCCCAACCAGCTTATTACTAGTCTCTAGTAATTTTTGCAAAAATTAAAAAAAAAAATAAAATAAAATTCTTATCCAAGTTAGTAATTGTTTTATTTCTTTCTAAATTATCAAATAAACAAATTCTCATGCATTTTTTTTTACCATTCTTCCATACACACATAAGACAAAGAATCAATCAATTTATTGTACTTACAATGTTCACAGGTCTTGTTGAAAAGAGAAGAATATTTTTGTCCTAAAGCTATATCAGAATTTATACCTTTTGCAATTAATAGATTATTTATATATAAAAATAATTTTTTTTAATAATAATACATCGTCAATCCTTGTAACGAGCGTTGGGCCAGTGACTCCCAAATTAGTTGCCCTTAGGGCAATAAGTGCTATGACAGCCCTACGGACTTAATTACTCGGATCTCATATGTTAAAAAGAAGAAGTGTCTGATTTTCTTAAGCTTTCTCCTTAACCCATTTAACGAGCTTTGGGCCAGTGACTCCCAAACCAATTGACCTTAGGTCAATAAGTGTTAATACACCCTTACAGACTTAATTGCTCGAGTTAGAGAGGCTATGAAAACGAACTTATTTACACTTTTTAAAAACTCAAGCTCTACCATTTTACGCGAACGATCACTACTTGCTGAGGTAAGATGTCCAGTTACTAATAGAAGCTTGGTTAAATTTTTTTTTTTGAAATAAAAACACAAACTCCATTATTTTTATATGCTGCCTCCAACAAACTAGAGAACTAAATATTACAAAATTTTCACTTTCAACCTATGATCATATGTTACCATTTATGTTGATAATATTTGTCAAATGAGCATGTGAAAATCAAATTTAAACAATTTCATCGAGAATTCACAAATTTAAATAATTCAAAATGAAAGGAACAAAAATAACTTGTTAAGAAATAACTTAAAACAAAAACCTTTTTATTATTATTATTTTTTTACGCACAAAATAAAATAAATTTTTTTTAAAAAATATTCTAGTCAACTATCCCCTCGCCCAAACCAAATTGAGACATGTTCCCCAATGTTTGAATAAGAAGAAGTAGAGTTTAGAAGACATCACTTGATTCAAGTCATTATCACTTTCAGAATTTAATATACGGCATGAGCCCCAAAAGGCTGTAAAAAATCAAGCCTTAGCCGATTTCTTAGCTGACCACCAATGTTTGAGCACCATTAGAGAAATAGAGATGGAATTAGACGAATGCAGTATGAAACCATGGACGATGTATTTTGATGGGTCCAGCACAACGAAAAGAGCTGGGATGGGGATAGTCTTAGTCAGCCCATTGAGAGAATCATTCTGTTTCTTAATTAGGTTGAACGAATATTGCACTAACAACCAGGTCGAATACGAAGCCTTGATATTTGGGTTGGAAGTACTCCTCAATATGGGAGTGACACACGTGTCCATTAAAGGAGATTCGCAACTATTGATCCAACAGGTAATAGGAACCTATAAATTCCAAAGCCCATCGGTCATGGCACTATTAGATCTGGCCAAAGAGTTGGTAGATCAATTTGACCATGCTGAGTTAGAACACGTTCCGAGGGCGAAGAATGAAGTGGCCAACAATTTGGCCCAAGCAGCTTCTGGGTATAAACAGACAAACATAGATGGTATATATAGAAGCGAAGAAGTTAAGCCAGCCTTGATGAGACGAAAGAGGGAGACGGATGTCATGACCATCGAAGTTGAAAAGGAGGACGATTAGAGAAGTGAGATCAAAGAATTTCTAGAACAGCTCGAAAGTGGGAAAGATCGAAGGCTGAAACTCAAAGCCCTGAATTACGTGGTATCATGAGATGTATTGTATAAGAAACGCCAAGACAGGCTGTGTTGAAATGTGTAGGGCTATCGGAGTCCAATACCGTCATGGCTAAGATACATGAAGGTGTTTGTGGGGCTCACCATGCCGGAATAAAGATGAGATGGCTGATTATACGGAGCGGCTATTATTGGCCAAAGATGGGAGAATCATGCTCCTCGTATGCCAAAAGATGTATTGCTTGTCAGAAGCATGGGCCCATTCAGAGGGCACCAGCAACCGAAATGATCTCTGTCATTAAACCATGACCATTCATAGGATGGGCGATAGATTTGATAGGAAAAATCTATCATGCATCAAGTAAGAGGCATACTTTCATTATCGTTGCTACCGACTTTTTTACCAAATGGGTGGAAACTATTCTGGTAGTGGAAATCTCCCAAGAGCAGATCATTAAATTCATAAAAGAGCATATCATTCACCGATTCAGTATACCACGAACAATAATGGTAGACCATGACACTTCCTTAAATGGCGAGAAGGTAAAAAGCTTCCTGGCCGAATACGGGATCCGGTTAGTGAACACCACTCCGTATTACCCTCAGTCAAACGGTCAAGCAGAATAATCCAATAAAACCCTAAAAGGATTTATTCTGAAGATGGTGACAGACAACGCTAGGCGATGGGATGAATGTTTGATTCAGGCTCTATAGGCCTATAGGACGTCACCGCGAACGAGCACCTTGGTCACGCCATTTCAATTAGTATATGGTCAAGAGGCCGTACTACCAGTAAAAATGAATATCGAATCAACTAGGGTGATGTTGCAAAAAGAGTTGACAAAGGAAGACTACAACGAAGCAATGATCCATAATTTGCTGGAATTAGCCGACGTTAAATGCGATGTCATAAATTGTTTGGAAGCACAAAAGAGAAAAATGTCCAAGGAATATAATCAGAAAGTCGTGGCTAAGTCGTTCTGAAAAGGCGAATTAATATGGAAAACTATATTGCCACTTGGTGCCAAAGATCCGGCGTATGGAAAATGGTCGCCTAATTGGGAAGGCCCATTCGAGGTAAAGGATGTTTTGCCAAATGGAGCCTATCATTTAAAAGATTTAAATGGAAGGGCGCATGCTAGGGCGATAAATGATAAGTACTTGAAAAAATACATGCCCTCATTATGGGAACATGAGAATGTAATGTCTTTGCAGTAAAAACAAAATGCAGTAATATAATAATGTATTTTCATTAATTCAGGATGAAAACGTCCTCAAAAGTACAAAGATTGGACGATGTAACGTCCTACAATGCATCATTGGCTTCGGCCCGAAGACCGCCGTAAAACCCCGGGTAATTCCTTTATGGCCGAAAACGTCTCCCTCATCAGATACCATTCCTTCTGCACTTCCGAATCCGCCGTCTCTAAATCGTCCCAGCTCTTCTCAAAATCAATACAGGCCAAACCTTCGTACTGTGCCAAAGAAGTATCCACCTCCGTTACTTGAGCGGCAATAGCCCTCCTCTTAGGCTCTCTCCTCATACGGCTTTCTTCAATAAAACGTTGGATCTTCTGTAATTGTCGCTCTAGGTCCACGAGAACTGATTCTTCAGTCACCATTTCGTTCGTGGTCTCCCTCAGAGTCTCGTGAAGAGCGTCGAGAGAACCGCAGAGTCTTTCTTTCTTCGTCATGGAAGAACGAAGCCCAATTTTATGGCTATGTATATTGCGATACCGAGAGATAAGAGCCGTTATATCATTCTGCAGTTCTTGGAGGAAGAGCCGATCATCTACGGATACGGGCAAGACATGGAGGGCTAGTAGTCGGCTTAATTCGGAGGAACTTCTATCTAATCAAAGAATGTTCTCTGGCAGAGCGGCCTGGCCAATCTCAAACATAGTAAAATAAATATTTTGACCGATGATCGCCGAAGGCGACGAAGGCCGAAGTGGAACAGAAGACAATCGTCCAAGGTGATCCAAAATGTTCTGGACAGATTGGAGCAGCGAGTCGGATGCCTGTGTACAAAGAAGAAATTAGCAGATGTAAACTGGAGTAATAAACTAAAGGAAGAGGAAAATAGGCTTACCACCCCAGGCCCAACATTCGAGCTAGATGGCCTATCCGCCGACGCCTAAAAAACATCAACATGCGGCTGCACAAGTTCTTGCTGAAGAGACAAAGGGGAAGGATCTGAAGATGATGGCTGCAGAGGAATAGGAAATGATGGCCGTTTAGGAGACACGGCCTGAAGGGGCGACGGCTCAGCAATAGGGGCCTCCAGTAGCAATACCGGTCCATTCCTAGGAGATTGAACTGAGTGACCGGGAGACAATGGCCGCTCGGAAACAACAGATGGTTGAGCTGGAGAAGTAGAAGCTACCAGCCGATGAATTGGAGAGCAAGGAGCCGGAGATGACGGCTGGTCAGACATAGAAACTTCCTGTGCCAAAGGAACATAAGACATCGCCCAAGTAGGAGAGGGCGGGAAAGCAGAGGACAACTGTTGTCCAGGGGCCGAAGTTGGTTGCGCCAAGGAATCCGAGATGCCGTCTGTGGTGACGGTTGTTGCGGTACGGTTGTGGGCTGAGCATCTACAGGGGAATCAGAATCAGAGGAGTCAGAAATATAAATAACCTCCTCTTCTTCATAAATTTGATGAAGTACATCATCTTTGTACATATACCGAGCGTTCTCCAAAAGCTCCAATTTGGCCGAGCTAAAAAGGTCTTCTATGTCCCTATAACTCCCCATAAGCCCTGCGGCAGACATCCTGCGTGCCAAGGGGTAAAGTCGTTTGAGATGACGCCAAAGAGGCCCGTCATCCGGCCAAATAGGCTCTAGCACTTCAACCTCGTCATCCGGGTCCTACACGATTGGTACAGGATCGCACGAAGAGGGACATGCGAATAACAGATGGTCTCTTGGAATTTCCTCAACACCTGGACTCGAACGGCCAAATTCTATATGTGGCTCCATACCTTGGGGATCGGCTCCGGACGAATTGTCGGTAACAGCTGTCTCGCCCTCTTCTGGCGGTTGCTCCATGATTGGAGCCTCGGATGCTTCATCCTCATCCGATGGAAGCTGAACAATCGACACTTTAGCATATCACACTTCCCCGAGACCTTCAAATATGGGAGCTTCAGGCCCCGGATTTTGGGTCGTCTCGAGCATTACAGAGGGCGGCTCGATCCTAAGCGCCTGCACAAAGTATAAAATTTTAAAAAAACCTCAATTTACATCAAACTTATGTACGAAAGAAGGCAGGCTTCAAACTCGTACCTTAGGACGCCGTATAAGTGGCACGTTTGAATTCGAGCTATGACAAGGGGAAGACTGTTTCCTTTTAGCGCGCTTCATTTTCTTGGGCCTGGCTGTTTCAGTTGTTTTCTTTGACCCCGCCGGCTCAGAAGATTTGGGGGAAGACTGGATAGTAGAAAACACCCTCATAAAAGGCAAAGAAAATAATCTTTCACGGCCAGAAACGGTCAAAAGAAGAATGGACCGATGTACAAGAAGCAAACAGAATTATAACAAAAGAAGAAAGCAAAGAACGAGTCTCCGATAAGGAATCCTCTACGTCAGAGACCGAAAGAACTTTAAAATTGTCCGATGAAGCGGAACGCGCATGGAAGAATGAAGAGGCCATCATTGAATAAGGCCAAGCTGACGGGCAACGAAGTTGGGCGAATACACCTCCACATGGATAAGAATGATTTGAATCAATGGTGCCGAAGACAGGGAAATAGGCTCTCAGCCAAAGCTGAACGAGCCACAGAGGGCCGGAGGCAATCAGTGAAGCCCCTGACCGAAGTTGTTTTTGAATGATGGCTAATCCATGATAAATGATGGCCAACATGAAAGATGCCAAGTCCAAACGACGAACATTGGCAAGGTCAGAAGAGATAGGAAGATAACCCGCCACAGGTTTTTGGCTGGTTGTGCAAATGATATATTTGCAAAGCCAATAGTGGAGGAATGCCGTCCGTTCCAACATTGAGACTAGACCGGCCAATTTGGAAAAGGTACGGAGAAAGGTGGAGTAGGACGAAAAGGACGAAGGGTCCATTTGAAGAGGACGAAAATGAAAGGTTGTGCAGGCTGAGATGGTCGCACCTAGAGGGGCCAACCCAGTAAGAACGCTGATATCGCGAAGAGTAATGGTGAAAAGACTAACCGGGAAGATGAAGACATTGTATTCAGAGGACCAGAAGAGTAAGAAAGTAGGAAACAGATTGCGGTCAAAAGAAGGCAAGGCCAATGAAAGTTCAATAAAGGAAAAGGAAACCATGTTCCCCTAGAAAGGCACGGATGTCCGCATGCAATAGGATACGTTGGAACCAGGAGTCAAATGCGGTGTCATGTTTGGGCCATGTGCGAATGGGATTGGATTGAGCCAAATGAGAAATATTTAATGGCTCTGAAACGAGAGACCAGAAGAGAAAGGAAACAGCTGAGCCAGCGGGGCTGTGGCAATGGCGTTGTCTTCAATGAAGATGGGACCGAGAGAACACTGGCCGTAGTTCTCATTGAGGGTATGAAAACCGAAAACGCTTACAGAGGAATCATCTAGCGCCATCTGAAAGTCGGCAAAAGTTGAGGAGCTGGTTTTGGGGGCAGAGGAAGAAGACGCCATTGATACTGAAGGTTGAGAGTAAAAGAAAGGAATTTGCAAAGAGAGTAGAAAGTACAGCAAAAACCAGAATAGGCCAAGTCCTTATATACATTGGCGAAAGGCTCTGTCTGGACATGTGTCGCGACCCACATCACCGAAGGAATGGAAACGGCGGGAAAATGAAAGGGATCAAGGGTCGCCTTGTTGGACAATTATGACCCATAGCGTCACTATTTATACAGATCATGGTGTTGTTGTACAAATTAACTATGTGACAAAGGAGATTTCTCTCTTATCATTTGTGATTAGATCACCTAGATGTATAAATGATATGAGGTCCTTATGATTTGTTCCTAGATTGAGAATGATATGAGACAGTATCAGTCCACGAAGGATTAATCATTAAATATCCCTAGTCAGAGTATTGTCGAGATTGGACATCGATAAATGCGTAAAAGACTAGTATTACACTTGTGCGCGTTGTGAGGGCATAACAACATAGTTCTCATATATTTGGGTATAGGATACTCATGCAAGTGTAATAGGAGTTTGTGTTTCACCGATGGTAAGGGAAACAGCTTCGCTCTGGATAGACCCCCTCGGAATTCCATTGGTAGTATAATTATGTGTCTATGGCAGTCCGAGATCATGGTAGGTGTATTTGGTCTTAACCTGAGACTTGCACCGCTAATACTTACGACAATCAATATACTTTGGTTTTGGTCGTCGAGGGCTTTAACCGGTTTCTGTGTACGCATCATCTAGGTATATCGAGAATCGTAGTGTGTTGGGTGTGATGTCAAGACGGAAGTATCACTTCAGTCATATGGAGATGATGGTCACGTAGGATACAGTACTAGTACTCTTAAGTACTGCAATCATCGGGATAAAATGACAAGGTCATGTTTATCCGATTATAGAGACTAGTTACCAGACATCCAACATGTGCTTCGTATGGGGCAGACACAATTCCAGCCCCAGGCCTAGCACGTGACATCCGATACTGGATCGACATACACAATACTACGTATACTACGCCTGATATAGATCGCTTATTCCTGTAAGCATGTTTCTGGAGAATTACGGAGGCATGGCGCTTTGCTAGAAGCTAACCTTGTCTTGTAAATCGGTAAAACGTAGTACTTGGTACTTACGTGTTCGGATAGTCCGACGACCGAATTTACTGCCAATATATCCGGGGATCTCATGGGTCGCTTCTCGAAGATTCACCGATGACGTATGACTCGCACTTTTATTAATCTGGGATTAATTAGAAAAGAGAAAATTAATCTGGGATTAATTATGGAGATATTTTATCTGGGATAAAATATTATTTAAAGAGAGAGAACGGTTAATTTGGTATTAATCGATAAATTAATATATTCGACATATTAAACAAAATAGGATTTTGTGCGGAATTAAAATAGGATTTTAATTCGGGCGAACGAATTAATTTAGAATTAATTCGTTAGCGATGTGAATAGTAATTATGCCAGGCATGATTATTTAATTAAATTAGATTTAATTACGACGCAACGGAAAATTCATTAATTTGGAATTAACGAACCCGAGCCAGGGATTATTTACCAGCGCATTCGCATTTCGGATTCGAGTGCGGCACGCAAGTTAAATCAAGCGTCAAATCGCTAGTCACATCTAGCGTCACATCATTCGTCAATCAAGTGATAGATGTCTTTCACTTTGAGTGATTGACACCAGTCACTATTCATGAGTGATGTGACTTGATGGAAGTGGTTGGAAAGTTTGAAAGGCTTTTGATGGCTTGATTGATAAATACTAATATTTTAATAAATGGTATTTGTTTTTCAATTTGGTGTATATGATATACAAAACAAACAAAATTATTATCTCTCTCTCTCCATTGGATTCGGCCATGTGGGCTTTCTTCTCTTCTCTCCATTTTGGCTTTTGAAGCCATTTTTCTTCTTGTTTCAAGCTTGGCCGAAAATTAGAAGGAACCATAGGAAGATTTGTTGCAAATCTTCAAGAGTGCTAGCACACAAAGAGGCATACAAGGTGATAGGGAAACTAACTTGTGAGCTTGGAATCACAAAGCTTGGAGCTTGTTTATCTCATCAACCTTGGAGGAGCTTGGCCGATTCTTGGAGCACCAAAAGGGGCAAAACCGTGACCTTCACCATGGGAGCAAAAGTTTTGTTCTTCGCATCGCAAAGCCGTTTATTGTGAGTATGATTCCGCCATTCTCATTTGTGTATTCATACTTGTTTCATTGCTTTAAAATGATCCTTGGGACTTAATAGAAACCCAACAATGGTATCAGAGCCAATATTGAACATGAAAATGATTTAGGGTTAAAATTGGGTAAAACATTTTTTAACATGATTTAATGTAATTTGATGAATTAGTATGCTTAAATGTGTTTTAATTGATGATTGATTGAATCAATTTGAAGAAATACAGTTGGAACAAATTTCCCCAATATTCATGGCTTGGCCGAAAGTTCAAGAGCCATAATTCTTGGTAATTTTTTATTTCGTTGATCATTGGATGACTTGAAACGATTGAGGATGTTGATTTAATGTCGATTGTGGAATTAATCGGATTGAAACCGAATCGGACACAAAATCCCCTACAATTGCCGAGAGCCTTAGCATGTAAATGGGTTTGATTTTTTGATCAAAATGTGTTGGACACTAATTGATGTAATTGAGCATGATTAATTAAGCTAATTTGATGTTTTGGAAATATTGATTTGGGTGATTAATCATGTTAATACACTTTAGTAATTAAATTGTGAAATTGGGTTTTTGTAATTTAATTAAATTGGGCTTAAAATTGGATTTTGGCTTGTTATGTTGTAAATGGGCTTATTGAGCTTGGTTGTACCAAGAAGGGTTTAGGCTAAATTGGTTGGATCCAATTGGGCCCAAAACCGCTTCCATAAAGCCTAAATGCGACTAATGGACCTTTAAAGTTTAATTGGGCCTAAATTGATTTCTGGGCTTATGGGGTAACTCCCGGATTGGACTTTGGTTATTGGGTTTGACCCGAGTTGACCAAAAGTCCACGCCTTAAAGAAATTAATTAAAAGCCCATTGGGCTTTAATTAAATTAATATTGGATATTAATCGGGCTTTCAGAGCCGTAACGATTAAAATTGGAATTTAAGTCGTCGTAAAGGTTTATTAATAAAGTGTAATATTTAATTTGGAATTAAATAGCGAATTAGTATTAAATACAAATTGAATTGGATTTAATTTTGTAGTTTAATCTAATTCGAGAATTCGTACTTTGAGTACTTATTCGCAAAACGAGTTTGACTTGAGTAAAATCAAATCGTTGTTTGAACATTGGATGATCACTAATTATCAGATTAATTAATTGATTAGATTGATTGATAGCATGCTTGTGTGAATACATGGTTGCGATGCATGAATAATGTATATCGGATGGATATTAGTTGGGTGGGGCAATTTTAGAAATTGTTGTAATAAATTTGCTTTATTAAATTGGACTTGCGTGGCCAGCCTTATCACCTCCATATTCTTTGTATTATCTTCTCACCAATTCCCCTCAATGTAAATGAGGTTTCTTTAGAAGTGTAGTGTAACGGGTAGAAGTAAATACTTGTGCTAGCGGGAGAGAGAAAATGGAGAGATTTGATCTAGGATCAATGTGTAAAGTATCCATCCGCATATCATTATTATTTTAATTATACACGCTTTATTATGTATTTAAAATGCATGTTTAAGGGTGTATGATGATAAGACCTTAACAAAGATAATAAATTGGTTGCCAATTTGCACGCGAAAAACCCTCACAAATATTAAGCGTTTTTCCTTCCATTGAGTGATTCTTACTCAAGATCCGAGACTGGCATTGGCTTGTTGGCCAAAGTCAAGGCCTTTGTCCGTCGAGGATGTGTTTGAATCACGAGAGCTTTGTTCCATATCGGTGTCTTGTCCAAGTTGTGGTTTGTTGGCCAAAGTCAAGACCACTTCTTGTCCATCGACATTGATTACGAAGCTTTCCATGGTCAATGGGTCGCGCTTAACTGAGATCACTAAGTTTGTTTTGATTCAGAGGAAAAAGGTTAGGCAATACATTGGATGTATTGGCATATATAAGATATATGTTTCAGACTTGGATGTCCCCCTACTGGATCTAGGAATTGGATTGAATCCAATTGATCTTAGAGATCTACCTAGTTAATTATCATACAATTTGTTGGCCAAAGTCAAGATTGTGTGATATTTAACAGGATCCTAGCCCACTAGGAACACGGTTTCCCGAGTACTCGACAGAGGGTTAGAGGCTCGCCAAAAAAATAGTGGGAGGCAAGAATTGAATTTGTAATATTCGTTTAATTACTTGCCATACGCGCTCAAACAAATATTATTCGTCAAATAAATTAAATGTTAGTTGGACTAATATTTAAATTGTTGTTTTAATATAACAGTTGGACTGTATTCAAACTATTCATTTATAGTTGATTTTATAATTGGATTATAGTAATCAATATAATTGATTTTAATCTATTAAATTATAGTTGATTAAATAGTTGGACTATAATAATCATTATAATAAATAGTACCGAAATCGTTGATTAAATAGTTGGACTATTAGAATCAAGATAAAATTGAAAGATTGACATTTAAAACATAATCCTAGGGAAAATGTATTTAAATGGTTTAATTTTCAAATTGGGAATAAATTTCAGGATTGTCCTGGAAACTAATAAGTTACTTTATTTGATAAAATAACATATTAGGCCTAAGCCCGGAGTTAAGCGAATAGTAGAGCATGATCTTTGGAAGATTCATGTGATGATAGCTTTAGTGCTCAATCCATTATACTTACCGCAGTAGACCTCTTAATTTCTAAATCAGAACTAAGGATTAACATCCTTAAATTATGATAAAGAAATTGAAGGATCTTCATAAATCTATACTTAGATTTTAGAAGTACTGAAATTGCAATTAAACTCTTGGAGAGTTAATGACTATTTTCAAGGAGACAAAGTCAAAGTTTGCAATAGGCAAGTTGCTCAAGGCGCACCTTACTTCGATATTCTAGAAGGCCAAGGCTTGGCCAAAGGCTTCTGGAATATGAAAAGGGCAAAGACAAAATCATTATAGTCTTCTGGGAAGATAAATGACATATCCCAAAATGTCTGCCTAAATTGTGGCAAACGGGATCGCGGAAGCGTGACTGCCGTTTGGACAAAGCAGACATGAAGGAATTGAAGATGAGCAAGGCTCCGACTTCAAATATGTTTGTCAACATTATGTTCACTACTAGTATTAAAATTAGATTTTAAATACTTAGTATGGAACATAAAATATATATACTGATGTTCAGAATCTGCTATGAGCAGGATACTGACTTCAGATTGAGATTGATCTGCAAATCTGAAACGGGACGAAAGTCGCTGTTTTAACCGTAGATACCTATTTTAGGAACTACCCTTCGGGTTTGTACTTAAATTAGGAAACTGTTATAATGTAACTAGTTTGACTAGAAACATTATCTTTATATCAATGTTTAATCCGTTGGGGATTTACCTTTATATTCTAGAACACTAAAGTGTTTTATTATATAAAGATGATATTGAGATAAACACATTAGATGTGAATAACAACATTTATATTTTGAATATAAATAAATCTCGAATATATAATATGACAAACAAATAGCTCGAACTGATTTGATCAGAAGAAACTAATTTGTGGCATTATTGTCTGGGACACAATTAAACGAGACTCGTATATCCACACTTTTGAAGAGTGGGTACTAGGACATATTTGATACTATTCAAATAAGTCTACGAATCTA